>JAMXBB010000004.1:89716963-89861366 GCA_024138015.1 Lumnitzera littorea | reverse complement strand
CCTAAATATATGTATAATATAGGATTTAATAAAAATACCACGTATATATATATCTATACTATATACGTGCGTACATATACATACTATATAATAAAAATACTATGTATAAATATATATATGTCCATGCATACATTTGTATATATGTACATAAATAAGGAAAATATATAGTATATATATATATGTACTATATGCGTATACATATATGTTCACATTTATAATTTCCTATACAAATGATTTGCAAAATCCAATATTACATCTATATACATGTAAATATATTTTAGCATATAGACATATATAAGCATACATATGCAAAGAAATGCTCATGTTACATATACACACTATAGAATACAAGTATGTACAAAAATACATAAAAATACCTACCTATTTTCCTTAGTAATTTGGGTAAAATAAAGATGACAAGGATCTTCTTCTTCTTCCTTACTCACTTGATGGATTAGAAAATCAATAGGAATGGAAAATGGATGCTCATAGTGAAGAATATATATATGTGTGTGTGTGTGTTTTTTGTGCTTGTAATATGCTCCAAGCAAGCAGTAATTAAGATGACTTAAAACAAATGAAAATAAGAAGAAAAGAAATCCAATGCAAGATGTAGTCTTAATGGTAATGGGACAATATAATCATTTTCTTTGTTTTTCTATTCTTAATGAAACGCCTGTAGTGAAAAGAAAAAAGCACATGGGCAATTGCACAATTCTAGAACCAACATGGAAGTGTAGGGAAATTAGGAAAAGAAAAGGAAAAGAAGGATAAAAGAATAATAATAATAATAATAATATTTAATTTTTCCAAACACAAAAATTATATATTTAGTATTTATAAAACAATATTGAGATTTTATAAAAATTTATTAATTTAATTATTACCTGTTATATTTATAATATTTATGAGTTATTTCAATATGTTCATTAAAAGCTACATGTGATTATGCGTATTAGTCGATAATTATATTCGACTAAGGTTTTATTTACTATTAAGTTATAGTTATCCATTTTATAATCTTAAAGTTATAATTTTAGGGTTTTTTTTTATTAAGTTCGAGTTCAATTTCAGATATTTACGCATACTTAAGGTTTAAGGTTTTTGTACGTGATTTTTAAGTTTCAATCGAATTTTTAGAGTTTTTATTACTGACACTATAGTCAATTTCATAATTTTATAAAATTTTTATCTTACTTAGCCTTATCTACTCATCAAGTTATCTACAGTACTATAGTTTAATTCTATTGTCACATAGCTAAATTCATAAGGTTTATAGGTTGCTCTTTTAGGGTTAAGCTTCGAAGGCCTTTATTGCTATAACACATAAGAAAGGCTAATTGCATATCTATATAAAAAACAGTAGTGCAATTTCTAAAACAAAGGCTAAGTATGTATATCATAAAAAGAGCTAGGAGCAACTTGCTCTCTTGAGGTATTTTGCTCCACAATATTGGTTGGTAACTTACATGTCTTGCGATTATGCCCCTACTACTTATAGTTGGTACATGTCATCTTTCTTTCATATCTTGTCATTTTATTGCCTCTCATCGACTTAGGTAGTCTATTAAGTTTTTTTCTTCGTAGCAATGGCTCCAGCCCTTGAAGCTCAGTTTTCCTCCAAAACTTTTCTCTTGAAAAGTCTTTATTAGATATATGTAAGGTTTTAGGAGCATCTCCTTGCTATAATGTACATTAAGGAAGTCTTCGGGCAATCCCCCTATCAACATTATAGCAATAATAGCATGATAACATGGGATTCCTGATAAATCCCAAGCTCAACAAGCACACATCTACTTACTAATATCAAGATCATACAGGTGAAAGTTGTGTTAGACCTCATATTCATCTCCCCCTATCACAACCGAGGTTGGGGGGGCGGAGGGAGGGTTGAGTTATGACAATACCACCATGTAATACGTAAAGATCTGAGATAAAGTGCCATCCTTGATTAAGGGCCTTCGGTGTATTACATGAGGCATTTCACATCTATAACCTTCTTCTAATAGCTAGCATTAAGTAATAGCAAAACATATAAATTGAAGCTAAACTATCTAAATAATCACTAACATAACATAGATAAGTGAGAATATCAGATTTCCCTTAAATTAGTCACACATTACTAAAATAAATCACCATAAATAGTCTAAGTTACTTAACAAACTAAAAATACTTAATACGTGGAAATTAAAGAGAGTCCACATGTATATAAACAAATTATTCACTCGAGCTCTCAACATTTTTACATCCTATAATCTCAAGATGATGCTACTAACCTTAGGCATCCCACAACTCGGCTCCAGCCACAAGTCCTACTGCAACAATAAACTATAGGGGAGTAAGCTCAACTGCTTAGTGAGTAACCATCCTATTTTACTAACAAGCAATATAAAACAAGTGATTAATCAAGCGTATGAATGCATAGTCAAATATATGGAATGCAACAGTATATACGGTCTACGAGTAATTGTATACAACAAAGTTTAGTATGAGTGGTTGATCAACAAGAGGAATGTGTATGTAAGGCGTAGACTTGGTGTGGAGTGATGTGGAGTGGTGGTTGGTGGTAGCCGAGAGAAAGAAGAAGAATGGAAGTTTTGTATGTGTAGATTTTTGAGAGAGTTTGAGAGTATTTGTGAGTGTGTTTAGGGTTGAGAAAACAAAAATGAGGGAGGTGAATGGGACTGGCCAACATGGAAATGGAGAGGGAGTGAATGGACCAACTTTGATTTTTAGGGAAATTAAGGACAAAGTACAAAATGGGGACCATGTATTATTATGCTTCTTACGAAATTGGGTATGATCTTGTCCTCTTAAGGTACTAGATATTTTAAAAGGGGATTAAGATTTTGTCTTTTGGTCATTAATCAAGTTTAGCTTATAGCTAATTAAGATATAATGGGGTTAGTTATGGATTAAGATTTGATTAGGGTAATTGATAGTGATTAGGTATGATTAGGCTAATTAAATACAATTAGGATGTGTTTAGGGTTTTGTTGGACTTTGACACTATACTTTGACTAATTTAAATGCCCTACATGTATACTTAGGGTTTTCTTAGGGTTTGGTGTTCGTTTATAATAATTTGATTCTCATACGAGCTTGAAAGTTAGGGTTTGAATCATTTAGTGTTATCGATCACTTGTATTGATCGATTCAACCTTACTACTAGAGCTTACTTATGATATTAAGGTATTTGAACACTTAATTAGGGTTAAATGATCATTTTAGGGTTTTGCTATCGTTCTAGGGTTTTTCAAGTATTAGGGTTCTTGATCGTTTAGTTAAGTTTTCAGGGCTTACTTCTATTAGAGCTTTGGTTGAATACTTAGGCTTCAATTCCTTTATTTAGGTATTATTACAGTGTTTGGGTGGTTCTAAGGACTATCCAAGAACTCCTTCATCAAATTCCTTTTTTAGGTTATTGAAATTTCGTAGGCTTACACCCCCATTCCATCTTGACATATACCACCTGGCTTCCTTCTTATTTTCCTTTAATCTGTTATAATTCTTGGTCTAAACACACAGGACCATTTACTTACTAGATCAAGTTGCATGCACATTCACTCCATTACCATCAATCTAATATCCTCAAGTAAGCTAATGATGGACTTTAACCTTACATCCACCAATTGCCCATTAAATGCTTTCCATAGATTATTATCAACTATATCATACTTAACATTAGTATAAAAGAAGGCCTTACACCAATGCTTTGCTTCATTTTTCATTAAGGCAGTCCACCCATCCTTACTAGCATTAGTGAGCATCGAGATGTGGCCCTAAAACCTACCTTGTTTGTACTCTTTGCAATCATCCAAAATAGTTTTCTAAAAGCAAGTCCCTTATACTTACTCTCCCAGTTTGCATAAATGTGCCTTGCTCACATTTTATGTTCGCCCATTGGCGATAAAGTGTTTATAGCATTTAGTAGGCCATGCACATATTTTACAAGCCAAGATATGTCAAATTTCTGGTATATCATATATTAGTAATTTCTCCACTAGAAGCAAGAAATAAAGATACTTCATATAGAGAAGCATGCGCTAAAAAAACAAAAAAAACTTCAAATTAATAATTTCCAGCATAACATGTAAAGAAGCAACTACTAAAAAGACATAAAGGCTAACTATATATTTTTCATTAATCAAGACCTTCGCATAAAATAATAACTATAAAATAATAGAAACAATTCATATACCATTCCATACTTAGCGTAAAGGGGACTAGCTTTATAACTACATAAAAATAATAGCATATCCATGGTATCCTTTTCTTTTTTCACTTTCATTTTGAGTTTAAATATTCATATCCATGGTATCCAAGAAAACACATGAAGATCCAATGTCAGGTGAAATGGTACAAATGATTATTTTATAGTTACCAAATAGAGATTTAAATAGCATAAAAGGGAAAAGAGCATCTATAGTTTTAGGCCCTGTATGCAATATAAGTGTTAACAGACATTTATGAACGGTTGGAACTGGTTTTATATATCAGATAAAATGATAACTACATTTGAGCATTTCCTACATCAAAATAATTGAGATAGCATTTGAAACATACATTTTGCTTGTTGCTGATGATAATCCAACCTTCACCATAGTCATCTTTGTCAATTTCCAAGTCCTTCATTAACCTTTACATAAACTAAGTCTACATGTCTTTGTTTTCTATCTTAACAATGGCCTAAGCTACTGGAAGCATTTGATTATTTGCATCTCAACCTATTGTAGATAACACCTCTCACTTGCATGCACCCTTCAAGAATCAACTATCAACACTAAATACTCTCCTACAACCATCTAGAAACCCCTTCTTACAAGCATAAAAGCAAACGTAGAATAGATAAAATATAACCTTATTTACATCAAAGTCTATGCGAATATTTAAGAAAATAGTAGAATTCAAATCTTTCCTTTGAAGCTCTTGTACGTAGTCCCATAATAGCACATACTTTCTTACTTCTGAGCCCATGAGCTCCTACATGACCTTTAACTTAGCTCACTTATATTGGGATGTTGTAACACCAATACCTATATTCTTCTGCACCAACTCCTTCAAAGTACTTAACTTAATGCCAAGTGTAACCTTGATAGTTGAGCTAAATGATTTGACTATTGTTTTGCTCTTAACTTGTTTGTTTTCCAACGAGATACCATATGTACGTTTTGATATGTAAGTTTTTAAGTAAAATGTACTTGTGTTCCTTTCATATGAATCATACATCACCCATGGGCAATTTTCTTTAGCACATATTGCCCGTAATTGGGTTTTGTTGTTTTTAACATAGTTGACCTCTTTTTGTTGTAATATGGCACCTTTTGCAATTGCATCTTTAAACTCTTTCGGACTTGCAAATATCATAGACACCCAAAACATTAGTTCCCTTACCTTACTATCATGCATCGAAAATTTGTTTTTCTCCTTAACAACTTCCTCCTCATTACTTTCTTCCCCTTATTGTATTTCAAAATCATTAAGGTCCCTAGCTTCACTATAATTAGTTTCCTAACTCCCACCATCGTCATCTCCTTTACATGGGTTGTAATCAGAGTCATCGACACCTATGACAATAGACTCACATATACTCTCTTGATCAACTTGCTTGCTTGTAACATAAGATTTATTCCTAACTGCCTTAGAGCTCTCTAAGTTTGCATGAGCTCCTCATTTGACTCCTCTTCACTATTAAGACCCCTAATATAATCTTCTTAATCCTCTTCACTAGATTTTTCTTCCTCCACCACACTACATATTTACTTAGAAGACTCTCCAAATCTTTTCGCACTCGTAGAGTGTTGTACATAAATCTTAATTTTATCAAAAATGTCAAAATGGCTAACTAAACTCATGACATCAAAGTCATCACAAATTATAAGACTATTTACCAGTATTGTCTTAAGAATCTTATATCTAACAACTTATATGTTGTAGCACCCATTACTTGGCAATAAATTTAAAATATATTGTTGGGATAACTCACTTGGTTGAATGACGAGGTTGATGCTATTACTACTTTCATAGGAAACATCATCTTACCCCTTCTTCAACGCTCTGTTGAATAACACAATAAGCAATCTCTCGACCATTTGCAGACCTAAAACATGGTCAACAAAGCAAATTTATGGTTAGCAATGGTTGTACTTTTGATTTAAAAACACATTTAATAATCAAATGTCAAAGCACATTTACTAGAAGTCATCGTTTTCAAAATCAAGGCATTTGAATGGGGTTGTTACAAAGCCCTTCATTTCATGAACCATCAACTAACCACGATACTCAAGACTTTAGATAAATAAAAAACCTTCGTTTAATGAACAACAAAGCACTAACAACACTCAATCCTCAAAAAAATAAATAAAACCACCTATTTTGTGAACAAAATGGGAAAATTGACACAGAATCTTAAGAAACATAAAATACCCTAATCTTTTGAATAATATAGTAGCATTTACAAACAAAACATTCAAAAAATAAAGAAACATGAAGCCTACAATTGACCTTACTGAGAGTATACAACTTTAGGTCTATCAGTGTTGTATGCTTTTATAGATTGAAAATGTTTCTTTCCATCGAATCCTTTGCATGTGGATCTCGATTTGCTTTGATTTTTCCTACCATAGTTGATATCTACAACTAATATAGACTTAAATGGTAAGGATTTAGAGGACGATTACATGTTAAAGAAGTTTGGTAGGAGTGAGATAGATAATTCACTACTATTAGGTGTGTTAAATGGGCATCAATTGAAAGGGGAAGGGTTTGGTGGATGTGTAAAATATGGACGGTGATGAGTTTAGGCACTATTATGTTTTCTGTTTAAGAGATGAAGATTTCCCTTATTTTTCTTTTTTCCACTTCATCGTTGCATTGCTTATTTAATGTTAAATATATATATATATATATAGCCTTATCAACACATGTTAATGTCTATTTTCCATGCTTTGTAATGGAGGTTGCAAATTATACACTTTAAAGAGTCTAAGAACTTAAATCAAATTAAATTAAGTTCAGATACTAAAATGAAAATTTTAAAAAGTTTAGGTACTTATACACACTTTATCTTAAAGATAATATAATACCTTAACAATTGATGACTTATAAAAGTTTAGTTGTATTTTTTTTAGCTAATTTAACTCAAATATGTAAAACCAACAAATTCGTTTAAAAATGTAAAACGTAAATTTATACATGAAAATAATTTTATATACAGGTTAACTCATAGAAGTCTCATAAATTGTAAATCCATATAATTGTATAGATAAAATTGTGATTTTGACAACCATGCATATAGTACGTAGATTGCCATTAATGCAGTAACTACTCAGTAATTACGTAGATTCTAGAATGTATCAATTGCCTACTGCATTATACTCTACCCTAGGCATTGATATTGCACCTAGGAAAAGACACAACACTTTGGAAAAGATTAGACACTACATTAACTCAATTAACGATCATGTCATGTAGACGCATGATAATGTCGCTCTCCTACATGACAATTTGAAGCCAACTACCATCATTTTTTTTTTTTTTTTTGGGGGGGGGGGTGTGTGCGGGCGGAGGGGTGGTAGGAGTTGTTAATAGGCCATTTTTGGCCTAACGCCCTAGAAGCTTAGGCCCAAGTCATTAAGCTTACTTAGTGTCTCCAAGCACCTCTCATTCCGAAGCCTCAACTTCCCATTAAGTGGACAAATAAGCTCAAGCTTAAATATAAGCAAGCCCTAATATGCTAAATACTGTACATGGGTTTGGATGAGCTCTAAGCACATCTCTAGTCCTAGATTGGGAGAGAGACCAAAGGTTCAATATGAGACCCTTTAAACACTAAACTCCTTGGTCTTGAGTTTTGAGTACCCGAGGAGCCTACATCGGCCAAACTCATGGCTTGGTGACTGTCTCTTAACCATAGAGTCAGACTATGCTCGCTAGACCACAAGAAGAGACTTAGCCCCCTACTCTTCTCTTCCTTCATTAAATGCTATATGATAGTTTATTGTATAACTTAAGGATCTAGCTGTTTAGGTTATAACGATTGCCCATACTGATGTGATAGGCTCTTTTCCTAAGGTCCACCAATTGATAGAAATGAGCCGTCCTTTCTTATATTGACTATGCCCCTCATCTTAGACTATATATGAGTCAATCTATAGTCAACACATAGCCTTAGCAAGTCAACCCCATACCATATAAATAGAATGAGAAGCCTTAGGTGAAGGTAGCCTCTTTCTCTCCTAATTTCTCTCTCTGAGCTATCCTTACTCATTCTAATCCCCTTTATTTCATTCTTAATTACACTCATCGCTAATTTGAATGTCAAAGTGCCTTCATTGACAACACCGTAGGGAGCTTCTTTATAGGTCTATCATCATGTACGGCTACCGAACCATTAAGAGTGCATGCAAAAACTACCTTAGTAATATACACTATCATCATACCTTTATCTTACAACTATTGATTGATTTTTGAGTATTAGACATGGTAATCTACTAAATTGAGATTTTTCGTGGCAAGTTATGTTATGCTAAATGTAATGAGTTCTATGAAACTTTAACATGATAATGGAGCTGTTTCATTCATAGTAGGAATTTGTAAAAGGGAAAACATAAAAATCATTACTTGATCTTTTAAGTATTTATTTAATTTTATGTATAGAAGTTGTTAAATATCATATTTAATTGAATTTTTATTTATCAAATTTATTATCTCATCTAAATTTGTATTATTTGACAAATAATTATTTGTGATATTATCTTTTTAAAGATGTCATAATAGTAATTTTGATACGAAAAAGTTCAACTGCATATAAGGTTTGATAATTTTAAATTTTGATGATCAAATTCACTAAGATTGGTATTTCATAATTTTAAATTTTGATGTAAAATTAAGTCCAATTTCATGTCTATACGCTGAAAGCTCCGGAGGAAAATATTTAAATGCCTCTCCAAATAGAAAGTTCGAGAGATGCCAGTGGGGAGGGCATTTGGAATATTATTAATTTCCATGTCATCGTTAGCAGCTGAGTGAGACCCACGATTAGGGTTTAACAGCGCAGTGAAAGACAGGACGGGACGGAGATAAAGCCGGCTAGGGTTTTGGCCAAGCCCTTGTTCTTGATTTGCTCCGGAAAACCATACGGTTTTGGCTGACAAATGAAAATGGGTTTCTTTGGTAAGTTGCTATCTCTTCGACAAAATGCGGAATCAACATGTCTGTCTTATTCATTGATTTATGAGCAATGTTTTCTGTAACTTGTATGTACATCAGGAATAGAAGTGAAACCGGGCAAAAAGGTAAACCCTTTCAAAGCAGATAATGCCCAAGGACGGCTCCGTTTAACCCAGGTACATCTTTCTTTTCAATGGGTTATATATTCCAACGTTGTTGATGCATTGTCTACATTGCAACTTAAAAGAAAAGCTTTTTCTGTGTTTGCAATCGTTTGAAGTGAACACAGTATGGCTTTCTCGGGGCGTTTCGAGTTTTAGCTGACTGAAAATTGGATTGTAATTCATTGAGATAATTTTAAAAGATGGATTGGTTGGAAGTTTGCAAGCATAGATGGGGAAATTTTCGATTTTTGCTTTGCTGACAAACTTGTTTTTTGTAATGCCATGGAAACTATTTTGCCAAAAAATTAGGAATTGGTGAGGTTGCTTGCCAGAATATGCCCTGATTTTGGGGTTGATTACCAATGCCTATTTGCATGTTGGTTTTGGTTTGGCATTGAGTGAAAAGATATCCACTTTATTGTGATTAGTCTAGTCATTATCTTATGTAATATGCAGGCAACACTAGGTCTTGGTTCCTCGACAGACAAAAGCATCTTGCAGTGTTTTGGAGTACAAAAGAACCCAATTTTCTTATGTTCCCTATTGCCTGATAAGGCAGAGTCATGTTCTTTGGATCTTGAGTTTGAAGATGATGAATCTGTTGCATTTTCGGTAATTGGTTCAAGAAGCATCCATCTGTGTGGTTACTTTCTTCCTGACGAAGAGGATGAAGGTGATGCTGAAGACATCTCAGATTATGAGTATCCTTTGAGAATGGCTTTTGCTGGTTCATTTGCAAACCTTTTGTGCTTCATGGAAAAAAAGATTTACTTACTAGTACTAGCATATCACGTGTTTTAATAAGTAGTAAGTAAATATTAATAATATTCAGATTTGTATTAATTATAGTGGATCCATATTTTTAAATATTAGGAATTCATTGGTAATTACCCACCACTCCCACTTATTAAAACAAGTGGTATATTAGTACCATTGAAGCCTTTCTCTTGCTTCATGTTCACATGGCAGAACTTTATTTGCTCTTAACTTAAATCTAAAGAGATCCGTTGGCGGAAGATGTTACTGGCATAGGATCTGAGGAATCATCTTTGTATGATTCTGAAGATGGGTATGAAGATGAATTATCAGATGAAGATGAAAGTGACTATGACATGCTTCCAGCATCTCCAGGCCCAAAGAGTGGAGGTATATTTGCGTCTTCTCTGGGTTTTTTCTTTCCCCCTTCTTCTTCTTCTTCTTCTTCTTCTTCTTCCTTGTTAGTATTGAATTTTTCTTTAGATTTGAATATCAACGCATGCGTGATATCATCTTATTGGAGATTCTAATGTTCTGGTCGCACGTATCTCTGGAATATGTTGTTTTCCTTATTGTAACATACAGTACATTAATGTTCTGGTCACACGTATCTCTGGAATATGTTGTTTTCCATATTGTAACTTACTGTACATTTGTTGTTATTGGGCATGTTTCTCATTCCTCCATATGTTTTTATTTTTTGGGACTAAGCATGAAATTTCTTATTTCCCTTATCAACCAGATGGAATTTAGATAGTTGTATTGATATAATATCCAAGAAAAGTTTAGTTCTGCTAAAACAACTGTAGACAATGCAGTTTTTTATTGTGGTTAGAACAATGATCTAACCACTTCTACAGTTGGCTTTTCCACAGAGAAAAATACTAGTACCTCTAGCTGTGTTTGATTGCAACTTTTTTTCTTTTAACATGATGTTATGCTAAGATGTCAATGCCAACTGCTGATATATGCTTCTCATTTGAGTGAATTGTCATAAGAGCTTGTATCTGAAATTCAGTCGTGAATTTAGTCCTTTTGCAATGTATCTTCTGGCAGCATTATGTTAGTTTGATTTGCATATGTAACTTGGTCAAGAAAGTGCTGCAGTTGTGATTGAGGAGATAATGGATGAGGAAAAGCCTGGGAATGGGGATTCTCAGCCAGGTCAATTAGCAGAAAATGGAGAAAAAGAAGAAAATCAACTTATTGTTGGGAACAACTCTAAAGTACCTGATGTGGAAAGTGAGGATGAAGATGGTTTTCCTTTATCTGTTTCACATGGGTCCAAAGCTGCTGTTAACAAATCTGAAGAAGCAGTTGAAACAAATGAAGTGAATGCAAATACAACCGAAGAAATGAATAAGAAGAATGGTGACCAAACTGCTGATGCTAAACGGAAAAAGAGAGACGTCAAAACTATCGAGCAAGATAATCAACAAGATAGGTAAAATGGATTTTCCTTTTCATATGATAGTGATTAAATGGTAGTTAAAAGTTGCAACAAGTACTACTAAAATTTGAAGAACTTAAAGAAACACATGTTATAAACATAGAAAAATATATAATTAAATCTGATCACCCAGAATGGATTGATGTGTGCCCTGTATATTTTACTGATGGTGTTAGCAGGTTTTGATAATAAAAGAACAGTAAAAGTCCTCTTCCGTCAGCAGACTTTATCAAACAAAAATGCCCTAATTGATCACATTCAAATATATTAAGCAGATTATTTCTAAGCATCCTTCCATCTCCTTAAGTCATGTTTAATTGCCTTTGTTTTGGTATTTGAATCATTTATATTAATAGGAAAAAGAAGAAAAAGAAACAGAAAAAGATGGATAAAGAAGGGAAGACTGATAAGGATGTAAGTGAGAGCAAGGTAGTTGATTTGAACATGAACAATGGGGACAAATCTGATGAAAAGAGCAGGAATGGAGATCAGGTCTCTCCATCTGCAATTGATGAGCCTTCAGATGACAAGTATGTATCCTATCGCTTTTAGTCATTGTTCTCCTGACTTAGTCGAAAAATGAAAGGAAAAAAGAAAAGATTACAGTTCTCCCTTTGTTTGTTATTTTTCCTTTTTTCCCCCCTAAGTGCTTAGGTCACAATTACTGGCATATATCTCATTATTGAGGCCACTTTTGGTTTTTTTTGCCCCCCTCTTTATGGTCAAATAAAAATTCCATTAACAACCAAAGGTGAGGAAATACAACTTCAAATTGCTAGATAAAGGGTTAACAAAGATATTCAGAAGATCAAAACTTGCTTACCACTTCCTTTGTATTCTAGACAGCTAATGTAAAGTTTCATTCACTCCCTCACTTTAATCCACTTCCTTTGATTTCCTCGCAAGTTGCAACCAGATGCACTTTTGTCTGGCTAAAAGGGGGGTAAAAAAGGTACTTGGAAGAGCATAACCACATCGTGCTTTCTAGGTTTTCTGATTTGAGCAAATGTCTTTCGGTCTCTCATTGTCTCCCTATTTACAAATAGTCTCTTAAATGTGTCTTGGCTTAATGCTTGGAAAAAAGTAACATTCAGCTTTTATTTTTTGGGTAAGAATGACCTTTCATGGATTGGCTATGTATTTACTTTTGTTTGCATGTCCAGTTGATGTATTTTATTTGGAGAAATATAATTGTTGTACTTCTATAAACTTTGATTTATGGATGTAGCTAGATTCTGATTTTGAAGTCTACAAATGTCTCTATTATCCATTTATTAATAAGAGATGACTGATTTTTATGAACTGAAAGCCATTTATGATCGAGCATCAGCTTGGTTATATTTGGCTTATGTTTTGATAGTCTTTGGGGCTGTAAAGTCTCTATTTCTTACTGACAGGTGTTTCATGTATTGATAATGCATGAAAGTAATTGCTTGGTATCCCCCAGAAAAGCTAATATTGATTTTATACAATACAGTGGCTACAGAATTTCATGATTTCCTTTTGTTCCAGCAAAAACAGTGTAGAGAAGAAAAAGAAGAAAAAGAAGAAGAAGAAATCTCAAGAAAATGGAGAAGCAGCTAATGTGGATACAGTTGCAACTAAAGAAGAAAAGAAGTCCATTTTTGAGTTGAAGGAGCTGGAGAATGAAGCTAAGCCTTCTCAAGTGAGAACTTTTCCAAATGGCCTTGTTGTTGAGCAACTAGCAATTGGCAAACCTGATGGCAAAAAAGCTGCTCCAGGAAAACAGGTCACTTCTTTTCTACTTCTATTTTGAGTAACTGATTGATGAGTTAAGTTTGTGGTTTTTTCCCTTCACTTTGTCCACAATTCTATGGGTCTGTCCAATTTATTAGCCAGTCTTGTCAGGTAGGAATGAAATGCCAAAGAGGATGCCTTGTGGATGAGATTTTTTGCTCTGTATATTTTACAGGTGGACTTGTTATGCCTACTGTTTCTAGGAGATTTTGCAAAAATTATGAATTCCTGACGTATAGGTCCCTTGCTCTGGTATGTACAAATGTTCATCTTCTCTTCCTCACATTTTTATTTAATTCCTACAGGTCAGTGTTCACTACATTGGCAAGCTGAAGAAGAATGGGAAAATATTTGACTCTAACATTGGAAGAGCACCTTTTAAGTTCCGTCTAGGTACTAGGAGAAGAAGAAGAAGAATCTATCCAAATGTCTTTTGTTCATGTCTCTACTTTAAATGTTCTCTCAAATATTTTTAACTCAAGATTATTAATTCTCTATTGTGCAGGTATAGGACAAGTAATAAAGGGGTGGGATGTTGGAGTAAATGGTAATTAACTACTATATATTATTATTTTAATTTCTTAATGTGATTGTAGCCGCTGGTGTACTTCAATTTTGTTGTTTTGTTATAATTCCATTTATATTTTATTCTCAGGGATGCGAATTGGAGATAAAAGAAGGCTTACAATTCCACCTTCCATGGGGTATGCACTTATCTTTTTCTACTCTTCCCTGCCGACATTTTATTTTGGTAATTCTGCAATTTATTTGCACCTCTTGAAAGGTGCTGACTCTTCTCGGTTCATCTTAAGGTATTGTACATGCTTATTTCTAATTTCTCTCCCTTGCATTGATGCTCCTGTTGAATACAGCTATGGGGAGAAGGGTGCTGGTGGGAAGATACCACCAAACTCGTGGCTTGTGTTTGATGTTGAGTTGGTTGATGTTCGTTGATTAGTTTCCATCAAATATATTACGGAAATCCTGATTGCTGTATTGGCAGCTGGTAAAATTTTGTCGTTACTTTATATGTTAAGAAAAATAAAGTTTTGTTTTTCCCTTTTTATTTTTTTGGACGAAGAAAAAACATTGTGCAATTTGTTTAGGGTTATATAATGAAATCATATTGTCCTCCCTCATGCTATTTTTAGATTGCTTGTGCCTTTTTCTGGAAATCAGCAGCTTTGGAAATGTCTATCTGAACTTCGTCTAGAGCTGCTTCGTGGTTGGAACCCCAACTTTAACGTCAGGTTATGCAGAAAGCAGTCCTGAGTAATGACACATCGTTGATATGAGAAGTTGGGGTCATCCGACCCTTTTTATTTTAGCTAGTGTATGTGTCTATCCTTTATGAAGTGTGTTATGAGGACTTTGTGTAGGTTATTTATAAACGTGTAGATTTACTGTTTAAGTTGTATATAAATAGAGAGTTGAGTTTTAGTTTTGGTAGCTTAACAGGTTTTGTAACAGAATTTAGTTAAGCATTCTTCATCCTCCACGGAGTTCTCGTTTGCTTTTCCTCTCTACTTGCTGTAGTTTAGCAACTCAAATAGACTTCAACACTTTCTTGTTTTCATTTCATCACACACAGAGTAGTACAGGTTTGATTTCATCAAAGTTAATCTCTTTTAAAAAGATTTTTGGTTGAAGTCTTCTGCTTTTTCCCCTTTTCTTCTCCCTCGATTTTTCTCCCATATGTGGATCTTTTCATAAATGGACAAAAACCAACACTCCCTCCTGTTGCCTTAACAGATTCTAACTTTTGAGCCCTTTTCATTTCAAGAAATCCATACACAATTTATTGATGTAGAATGGATATATATATACATATATATATTATATAAAATATAGTGAGAGGAAAAGGGAGAATACGGATGAAAAATAAAATACTCGTTATAATTCTTTTGTCTTTACGTTTTCCAGTTGAAACAATTTGCATTTTGAATGTAAACTCAAGATGATATGGATTGGGCAAGAGTGTGTGGAAGTGGCATGAATTGCGTTGGAAAGGAATTGAACACACGAAAAAACAAAAATCAAAATATTGTTCACTATTAGTCTCTACATATGGCGTCGTATATATGGTTTTTCATGAAACTCTACACAACTATTACTAGACATTTTAGTAAATAGGATTCTTGGCCGAAAAAACATGATTTTTGAACGAGCCATTAGAATTCTTTGAATACGAAAAAACACAACTTAACAATGAAAATTCACTTCTCTACGAAAAGTAAGTAGGCTTGAAAACTAAATAATGTGAACAATGATAGAGTAAATTAACTTGAAATTCGATAGAATACAGCATTCACTCACCAAAGTATATTAGGATTGAGTTCTCAACCCCTACTGAGCTTGAGTATTAGGGCCAATCCTATTGTTTCTTTATATGCCCCTACTGGCTTTTTTCCTTATTTCATATACTTGATTGAATTCATGTAATAATTACAATGCTGTTATTCTTATTGGAAGTATTGTTCATATAGAGGAATTCTATAGAAGACTTTTTCATATATAAATTTATGAGGACCAATCATGAGTAAAGAAGTTGCTAATAAGTAATCATTACTTTCCATATTTATACAATTGATATTTCTACATATCCATTTTCAATTTCTAAAGAAAAGGTGAATAATGTACTTACTTTAACATATAGCGTGTTTTATTAACTTCGTAAGAATAGAATAGAATTACTATTTTTATCCTTTAGAGTTATTACTTGCATATTTCTACATTTTGTCCATAAGACCCTAACCAATAGTTAAGTCAAGACATAAGATAAAGGTTGGTATCTCAGAAGTATTCATAATCTATTATTAATATCATTTTAAGTATAATTAAATAAAATGTAGATGATTATTTAAGTAATTGGGTTTTCTCGATCTAATTTAATATCACGAACTATTTCTTAAAAGTGGTGAGGTTCAAGGAATCTAACCTAATTTTGGGGATGTCATAGGGAAATCCGATTTAGTAAGCTTAAAATGGGAAATACTAGATTAGTTAGCTTGCTCTTGGCCTTGCTCACTTTTCTCATGCGTGCAAAAGTAGCCTTCGTAAGAGGCCATTTGTTTATAAAAGCTCTCTTAGGCTTTTCTATAAGCCTTATATTATAAAAAGTTAGCTTATTCTTATAAAGCCTTAACGAAGACTTGCACTTAGCTTAGCTTAGCCTAGCTTAGCCTAGACCCATCCAAAATGCATGAATTCTTAGGGAAAATGAGGCTTAATTTGTACCACCAATCTTCAGGAAATAATCCAACAACTCTAAGAAAATGATTGTAGGAAAATAAATACCTTTTCCATCTCCAAATGATCAATAGTTAGGATTAGGAGTTGAAATTAATAAATAAATACCTCTTCCTCCTCGTTGGCAAGATTAAAAACACTAATAAACTTATAAGAATAGTCAAAACTCTAATTGAATGATCGTAGGAAAAATCAAGACGATTAATAAAAAATAAGTGAAGAACGATTAAGAATAATATATTTGATCCGTAATCATATACACACTAAGAAAATGAATTTACCCATTCCTCCTCTTATGCCTCCTCTAAAGGCATTCCTCCATGTATTATCAGCTCCAAATATCTCTAAGTTTGACTAGCAGGCTTACTGAATGTGATTGGTTAGCTATAATAACCTTTCCATACACAAAACAATAGCTATTATTTTCTCTTTGTTTCTTAGTGATTGCGATCATATTTTTATTCATTCCATTTTTCAAACCAAATATTAAAAGTTGTTTAAAACATATACTTTTTTTTGAAAAATTTCTATCATGGAATTCCCATCTTGGAGTTAATAGCAAATTGTTTTTTCTACCAATAGTTAATTAGGAATCAAAAGATAAAAAGGGTGCCTGAATTAATAATCCATAACGATAAATTTGCTACATATGAGCAATCCTAATACATGTGATCATCTTACAACAACTATGTCTTAAAAAATGTGATCATCTTACAACTATGTCTTAAAAGGTTTATTTTTTTTAATATATATTTTCCTCTTTTGCCAAATTAAAGGTTTTGATTATTCGTTCACTATATTTATAAAACAATTTTATTTATTACTGAAATTGTTGTCTAACTTGTTAGTCTAAGTATCCATCTTTACTATATAATGTTGAGTTAGTGGTATACAAGTTTGTAAAATTGATGAAAAGATCCCAAGAAACAATTATAAAATCTTCAAAATGTTTGATTGTATATAATTTACTATGATGATGTTAACATATGTATTAAGGGTCTAATTTATGGAGCAAGCAAACGTAATTTACTTTTGGCACAGTAAACTAACTTGTATCACGTTATATTGCAGACATAGTGAAAGAAAGGTAAACAAAACATGCATTTATTAAAGTAATTGTATGAAAACCAAGCGACGAAAGAGATCGACTATAATGAAGATAGGAAAAGGAATTGAAATTTAGGTAGGGCAGTCATATCAACATGAAATTAAATGCTACTTTTGAACATTCTATTAGTAGCAATATAGTTATTAGTTGATATTATCATAAAATAAGGTTGTGGGGTCCTAAACTCTCCCTTTTCCTCTAAAAAACTTAGGTTTACATATAAGTGCATGTTTAGGGAGATGCATGCACCGGCTTTCTTGGTTGCTAGTTAAGGAATGAAGAAGCATCGGCTTTTATATCAATCCTTGACTAACCACTTGATTTTTTCCATTATAGAGTTTGCCGTTCAACTTATAAACAGATTCCAGTCCTCAAATAGGTGTTATGGTCACGAACCATATGGAAAAAGAAAAAGATGACTCCATGAAAGTTTCATTGTGATTTATGTGACACCCTACCTTTTAAATGTTTGCTTAATTTTTTTTTTTTTTAACTTTTGGTATTTGAAAATGGTCTGTTACTATTATCCCTAAGTTAAGGTTAAGGTAAAATTTATATTTCACCTGGTATTCAACTTTATAAAATACTTGTTTCAAAATCTATTCTCATTTGGTAAAATAAACAACATTGAAAATATTTATAACAATGGGACAAACTCAAAGTATCATTGCTATATAATCTTATAAAAAGCCTAAGTAACATATTTACAATCTTTAAGTTGTAATCCACACATATCATGTTAATACTTCTTATAAAGCCACCTTTTAGAACTTAAGGCAAATCCTACAATTACTTGATCCTTCTCAAGAAAAATTACTTCATAAAGCGCTTCTAAATCTTTTAGCCTGTGTAATTTGATGTTTTATCTAAACTTCTTTTTTAACTAGAGGATAAGATAACTTACTCTCTCAGCTTATTGTAAGCTAAGTGAGAATGGATAAACAAATAGCAAGCGATAAGCTCCTAATCATCTATATCAAGTTTTTGGTGCCATTGCCAGTGAATTTAATATTAAGAACGCTACTTGCTTTATTACTTTAACCATCTTTTTCTTTGTTTTTATTATTTTCTTTTATTGTTTTGAGTTGCAATTGATTTTATCTCTCTTCTCCTTATAGTGCATGATTCGAAGCAATCCGAAAGATTTGATAAAGCTTGATCTTGAAATTGAAAAGACAACCCTTTAGAAGTTAAGATTGCATGTTAGACAAACGGTAGCTACCCTAAAAGACAAGGATATTGTTGAGGTTAAGGGAGAGAGTGAAGAAGTGAATGATCAATTCATTAATAAAGAAGATCCACCACTCGATCCACTACGAGAGTCACCACAAAATCTTGAACCTATGGCCAACAATGGAGATGACTCAAATCAGACCATGTCCGCTTATTTAAGGCCTACACTTATTGGGGCCGACTCTAGTATCAACAGACCGGCCATTGCGGTTAACAACTTCCACTTAATATCATACAAATGGTACAACAATATGTTTAGTTTGATGGTCTCCAAGATGAAGATCTTAATGTTCATAACTTTAGTTTTCTAGAGATTTGTGATACATTTAAAATTAAGGGAGCCATGGACGATGCTATTCAACTACAGTTATTCCTTTTTTCATTAAGGGTAGAGCAAAGCTAGTGGTTCAACTCTTTGCCATGGAACTTGATAACAACTTGGAGTGTTTTGGTGGAGAAATTTCTAAAGAAGTATTTTCCACCAATGAAGATCGCTAAGTTTCAAAACAACATTTCTTGTTTTGCCTAGTTGGAAGCCAAAACTTTATATGATACTTATGAGTGGTTCAAGGACTTACTTAGGAGGTACCTATATCATGGCCTTTCACTTTGAATGCAGATTCAAACCTTTTATAATGGTCTTAACTTATCTATAAGATAGATGATTGATGCAGTTGCAGGAGATACTTTGAACACAAAAACATTTGAGTAAGTAAAAAACTTGATTTAAGGAATGGAGATGAATAATTATCAGTAGGAAAGCACTAGAGTAAGGTAAAGGCTTATGGGAATTCATTATGTGGACTTGACTACTACTCTAGTTGCTAAAGTGGATTTATTAAGTAAGAAAATTGATGCACTCTCTGTTAGCCCTCAACAAGCACAACTAGTTATGAGTAATTTTGACATATAGAGGTATGGAACATAAGAACAAGTGCATTATTTGGGAAATCCATCTAGGCAACAGAATAACCCCTTTAGGAACACTTATAATACGGCTAGAGGAATCACTCCAACTTCTTATGGGAAAATCAAAACTAGGGCCAACAAAAGACTAACTTTGGTCCACTTGGATTCCAAAGACCACCACCTCCCCCTTCTCAAGAGAAGAAGCCTGGTTTAGAAGAGCTTCTTATTAAGTATATTAAAAGCAATGAGGCTTATTTATCAACATCGAATGATCATTAAGGAATCAATAGGTATCTAACCACAATCTTGAGAGCTAAATTGGTCAGTTTGCAAAGTTGATCACTGAAAGACCACAGGGGGCATTGCGAAGAAATACACAATTCAATCTAAAAGAACATGTCAAGTAGTGACACTTAGAAGTAGGAAGGAATTGTACGCTAAGAAAAAGGATATTGGGGACACCAGCAAGAGAAACGAGGAGGTGAAAGCTAAGGAAAATGTCACGCCACCTAAGGTGAAGAAATACCAACCGCCTATCCCATCCCCTTAAAGACTTAAGCAAGATCTCAATGACCAATAATTTAATAAGTTTCTTGATATGTTTAAACAATTGCATATTAACCTACCTCTTGTTGATGCTTTGTCATAGATGTTGAAGTATGCAAAGTTCTTGAAAGATTTTTTGTCGAACGAGAGGAAGTTGGAGGTTCTTTCAACTGTCATACTCAACGAGGAATGCTCCGCGCTACTAAAAAAAAAAAAAAACTGCCAAAGAAATTAACAGATTCGAGGAGTTTTAATCTTCCTTGTGTGCTACGAAATTTGTCAGTAGATAATACTTTGGTAGATGTAGGAGCTAGTATAAATTTGATATTATACAAATAAACCTAGGCACAGTTTGGAATCGGCCTTGAACCACTAGTTCACGGGTTGGTGATACGGTGAACTATAACCGGCCTGTGAGTTGGCGGTTTAAGGTCTTTGAACATTTTTTTTTAATATTTAAATTTTTTATTAATTTCTTTTTTTAATACATTAATAATTTCTAATAGTGTGATTTCCTTTCTCTCTTTTTTTTAGGTATATTAATTCATTAATAATTTATAATTTTTTTATTAATTTTCAACTTAATATGATTCTAACTTTTTTATTTTTTTATCAAATTTTATTTTATTTTTCTCATATTCAAGTCCTTAACATTTGATAAGTTTTACAAAAAGGACTTGCATTAACTAAAATCGAATTTTTTATCTATCTTTAACACATAATTAATTTGTGATTAGTCATTTATTATTAGTTTGATGATATTATTATTAAAGAAATTATCATTCACCATCGTAAATAAAATAGTTTTGATATGTAATAACTTACTAGATATTATCAAATTATTTTTTCGGACTTAATGATCTCTTTTTTCTCTTTCTCTTTCTCAATTTCTCTTCTTTTTTTTAAGGAAGTGAACTGGCCAAGTTGACTGGTTGGTTCAATAGCGAGTTAGCCTGGCGGTTCATGATTTGCCTGTTTGGGTGGTTTCGCCCTCTTGAACTGCCTGGGCCTCTAAAGCCTGACAGCTCGGCTTGCATACTTTCGGGCTAGGCCAGTTTACGGTTCGGAACCTACCTTTACCTAGGTCTACATACAAATTGTTCAAAGAGCTAGGGTTAAGAGAACTTAAACCAACATGCATATGTATTCAATTAATTGATAGGTCTATCACATATCATAATGGCATCATAGATAATGTTTTGGTACGAGTTCTCAAGTTTATTTTTCCTATGGACTTTGTTATTCTTTATACAGATGAGGATCTTGAAGTTCCATTAATTTTGGGTAAACCCGTCCTAACTACTACTAGGGCTGTGTTTTATGTTAGTGAGCGTAAACTCATCTTAAGGGTAGGAGATGAAAACATTGTTTTCCAAAATTAAGATTTAATGTACAAGAACCTTGACTAAGAGGGCACAAGCTATAGTGCGGAAACCACTAATGTTGTTGTTGCTAAATGTTTGTAGGAAACACTTATTAAGGAACTTGCAAACTA
Source organism: Lumnitzera littorea (assembly GCA_024138015.1). NCBI lineage: Eukaryota > Viridiplantae > Streptophyta > Magnoliopsida > Myrtales > Combretaceae > Lumnitzera > Lumnitzera littorea. The sequence continues at coordinate 89,839,527 of JAMXBB010000004.1, read as the reverse complement.
TTGCTTAGAAAAGGGAGATGGAGAGATGGAGAAAACCCTTAATTTGCTTGAGGTTGTAGCTTAGTTAGGACCTAATGAGTTAAGTGTAGTAAAGAAGGGGCTTGAATAATTTTTAGACCAAGGGATAAAAGGTTAGAACCTTCCAAAATAAAGCCACCAGTATTAGAGTGAAAACACTCAAAAAATTGCTTGGAATACGTCTTTGTAGTGAAGAGATCAAAACCACCGATGACTACTCCATCTTAGTGAAAAGTAAACAAAAAGAAGAAACTTAAGGTTCATTAGTTTGATGAATGGCGTGATAAGAAGAAAATCGGTAGAAGGCACATACTTAGAAAAGAGAAGTTGTGAGACCAATGGAAAAAGGGTAAAGCTATTCTTATGTGGCGAGTGCAAAAGTGAGGTAAGGAAGAAGATCCATCTTCACCAGGATGAAGGTAAGTGAATTTAGTATTATGTCTAGCTATCAACATTAAACATAATGCTCTTGGGTGGCAACCCAAACCGATAAGTTATTTTATCAATTTTCTTTATTCATATTAGCACTTTAGCAATTTTATTTCTTTTTAATTATTTGCTTTATTAAATTTATTTATTAGAACAGGCATTTCTTAAGAAAAAAAGGTCAATTCATTCCATTCACAATAGAGTACGCGATGGGGAGACATGACCGTGTCTCCTAATCACGTCACTCACTATATAAAAGGCCAAAAGGCAGTTATTTATGCCCCCATTCCCTCCTTTTCAAACACATATGAACACACATAAAGACCATTACTGTCTTCTCTTCTCTCATGCCTACACTACGCCACACATACTTGGTTCACTTCTTGCATTACAAGGGGATCAATACTTTCACTTATTACGTGTAACTTCCTTTCAAGAACCAAGTAAGTACTTAATCTCCTTTTCTTTGCATTTTCATACAAATTGTTGTACATGATTAGGATTTTTGATGATGATACTTGTTCAAAATAGAGGTCTTTCACTTGCATTCCACTCCTTAGTGCTATTTGTGAAGTTGTATGCATGTTCTTGAGCATTTGTAGTAGATACTCCTTATTGACATGATCATGTTATTTCGAGTTTGGCACCACAAGTTTAACACGATCGGCATGTCATTTATAACAACTTAGACTAACCATGATCCCTAAGACTTGAGTGCATGTGTGGAACTTCACTTTATCCTATTGTTTAGTTCATCCATTAGCACTTAGGGTTGTCAAGATTAGTTCATTTTCATGTGCTAAAAATGTAAGAATTTACAAGAACCATTATTAGGCTATGCTTAGACTGCTAGTTGTAATTATAGTTGTGTGGATTGTAAGCAAACTTTCTCAAGAATATAATCAATTTAGTATGTTGTTAAGCTTGAATTTTTTGGTTTTCGTAATTTTTCCTTAATCCGATTTATATCAAACCTTATACTAATTCAATATGAACGCTCAACAAGGGATTAAGAAAAATCTGGTTTTCTTTTTATTTTGAAAAAGAAAAAAAAATGAAGTTGCCATCTAATCGAAGTTAGAAAAATTAGATAGATTGATTATAACTTAGATACTGATCTTCAATAAAACCAATTTAAAGAAAAAAGAGATTTTGAAACTAGTCTTGGATTCATGGGCTATCCTATTTAACCCTAATCAAATACCACTTTTAACTTTTTGAAATTAATTTTTATCTTTCAAAAATACCCTTCCAGTAGCAATACTTGTTCACAAATAAATAAATAACTAAAATTACATCTACTCACAAAAAAGGAGAAACGAAAAAAAAATTACAAAAGTGGGAAAAATAATTTTTACTTGTTGAAAGTCACTTAGTAATTTGCATATATGTGCCTATGTACTTATTAGTCGGGATTAGACTTTTATAATTCATTTCAAAATCTTAGGTGTGTTGGTTTATTTTAAATTTAAAATAATAACCGAATTTACATTTTTTATCGATTCAATTTTAGTTAGGAAATATTCTAAAGGGTCCTAATTGTTAAGTGTTTATTGATTTAAAAATTCTAATAAGCATCTTATTTTTGGAAAGAGTTTTATTAATTTGACTTTTATAAATACATTATCCTAAGTGATGAAATGCGCATTTTTTTTATTTTTATTTAATAACATTTTTTTATTTCTTTTATTCTTGATTGAAGCATCTTTAAAACATCAATAAAGCTTTTCCCTTTTTTTCTTTTCTTTTCTTTTCTTTATCTCTCTCTCTCTCTCTCTCTCTCTCTATTTTTACAATAAAACATAAAAATAAAGAGAAGAAGAGGGGAAAAAAGAGTACAATACTATAATATGAAACAAAAGAAAAAGGAAGTGGGGTCGGACTTGAGCAATTAGATTGGGTCGTAGGTTAAAGGACGGGTTAGACACGGATTCTAGGTTGGAGCTCCGGGTTGGTTTGGATACGGATTTGGGTTGCATTAAGGGACAAAGAGTAGCAGCATACAAGGTTGGTTCAGAGTGTTTCAGCGACCTATTTAAGTGTGGAACGACAGATTTGTGTGTTTTTGATTGACAAATTTAGGGGTGGATGAAGTACCGTGGTGTTTGGAGCTTACTTGGTGGTCATTGAAGAGTAGTAGCTACAATGATTGCACATAATGTGTGTGGGGTGCTGCACGAGACAATAGGATGGTTGGGTCTTATGTTTTTTAGTGTGGAGAGTTTGGCCGTGTTATTTTGGTTTAAGAAGTAGTCGTTCATGGTGTTTTGTGGTGGTTAGTGTTTCTTCAAAACCCAAAGTGGCAGTATGTGATACTAAGAGTTGTGGCGACAAGCAAGAGGGGATGGAGAAGAAAGCTTGGCTCGTAGGGAATGTAGTCATGCGGTTAATCATGCTTGAGAAGGCCTTAAGCTCGAGCAATTCTAGACAGAGAGGAGTGCATACAGCTAGAGAGAGAAATGTTTGTGTGTGTGTATGTTGTTAGGTGATTTAGATGAGAGTTCACGGAAATTCAAGCTTCTCGAGGTCCTTTTTATAGCTTTTAAGACTAAATTATACAAGGAAAGCAATCAAAACGCATTGAATTTGAAAAAGCAAGATTAATGGGTTTTGACTTGGTCTTTCAATTTCAACGGAAAATACGCGATTTGAGTGATCATTAGAGTAGTAAAGTTGATACTCTTGTTAAAAAAGAAGAAAGGAAATTTCCATTTACCTTATCAAATTTCGGATTTGAAGGATTAAACAAGAGCTAAAATCTTAGATTTTGACTTTTTCCAATTTTCTAAGGTTGATTTGATCATTAAAATCCTTTAACTTTGACATTTTTTTAGGTAGAATACAAATTAGGCAATGTAATCTACATGATTTCACCATTAACTCGGAGAAATCATGTAGAAAAATAAGCCAAAAATGGCATTCAACTCGACTGTCGAGGAAGGAAAGTGAGGGAAAATCCATGAAAAACAAGAGAAAGAGGATTGCTAACGTAGCATTGCGTTGTCATCATGTTGGCAAACACGTAGCCTAATAGCCTTAGGCTATGTGTATCCTAGTTCTTAGGAAAGGAAAAGACATAAAGTTCCTATTAGAAGAGTTGAACCTAAGACCTTTTACTTAATGTAATGCCAACACTCAGTGCTTTACTTTTTTTTACAAATAATATTTACGTAAGAGCTAAAAGTTGCTCGAGCCATATCTAACCAATGTAGTGTAAACCCTAAAGCAATCTAACATATACTCAACCTAAGACCTTATTATTATCTAAAAACTATTCTAAATTCTTTATTATCCCTATTATTAAAAATCTAAAAATAAATAAATAAGTTATTTATATATATTCCTAATTTTTTTAATATTTTGGTGTATTTTTATTTTTCTATTTTTTTCATTTTTTCTACTTTTTGTGCTTTTTCTAATTTTTCAAATTTTTTTGGATAAATTACAAATAACCTTCCTAAACTTTTAAAATATGATTTTTGATCTCTAAATTTTCATAAATTAGCAAATAATCTCCTAGGTTGAGAATAACTGCTTAAACTTTGATTTTGGTATGTAAACACCTCTTAAACTATGAGATGTTTGTACACCAAAATTAAAGTTTAAAAAGTATTTATATACTAAAATCAGAGTTTAAAGGGGTTATGGGGTTATTTACCAATTTATAAAAGTTTGGGAACAAAAAACCATACTTTGAAAGTTTAGAGAGGTAATCTGTACTTAAGTCAAAGTTTAGAGGGGTTATTTGAATTTTCTCCCTTTTTTTTTATTCTTCTATATTCTTTTATTTATTGTATTTTTGAATTAAGACCCTTTTTTTCCTTATTCTAAAAATTTCTAAAACTACAGAGAGGTAAAAATAGGGCATTTACATATATTTATCATGTGTTCAATGAAATTCCTCTGAGTTTTACTAGGATTTCTTCTATAATTGGGCTTGATTCTTATAGTCTTTTTTTTTTTTTTAATTCTAAGTGTGGGAAAATTGTTGGTGGCCATTTTATGAATTGAATTTTCTTTTTCTTTGTTTAGGAAAATGGCACCATGGAAGAAGCTAGATGTTCATCGGAAGGATAAATTCATCGATTCAACTTCATCATCACAATTGCCTCCATCCCCCTCAATTGGTTGTAGCCATTGATCCTCTCATGCACCCAATGCTTTGGTTTACATCCAAAATCGTACGAGAGCGCTTTCAACACTTCAAATCATGTACATTTGGAAAGACTTTATATCTAGATTGGAGTGTAATTGAGCAACTAAATTTGCTTGATCAAGTTAGAGACATAGTCTTGGTTGAACCTTAGGAGAAGTTGCTTACATTTCAAGCTCCCTTATATTATGAGCTTACTTTGGAATTCCTTTGTATAGTTCAATTGGATAAGCCCTCCAGAAACTATAGGCCATAGCAAAAGCTAAGATTTCACTTGAATAACCCTGCTCATTGTATTACAGTTGTTGATTTAGGTGTTTACCTGGGCTTATATTCAGAACAATGTGTTTAGACTGATGAGTTCCTTCGGCTTCCATGCCGGTTACCTCATGAAGTTTCACCTTATCAATTTTGGAATAGAATTGCTCGTGGTGGTCCATATGTTGCAAAGTCTAGTAAAGCTTCCTCCATGTGCTACCTCGAATACCGAGTTGTTTATTGGCTGATCTCTCATACTATTGCTGGGCGTAGAAAAAGTATAAGTGTAGTTGGGAAATTTGAGCTAATGGCCCTTTACAATATGATGGAGAAGTGCCCAATCAACATGGCTATGCTATTAGCCAATTATTTTGTTAAGCAAGGGACTAGCATCCTTGAGCATGATAAGATTTGTTGTAGTCCTTATGTGACTTTGTTGGTTGGAGGAATAGGGATCCTGAATAGACGGTTGTCGGATATGACATTGGTTAGGGAGACTAGGCTTTTAAGAAGAGAGATATTTTGTAATGTGCGCATGAATCTAGGTACTTATGAAGGATGTAGGGGTATGGGTGTTAGTTCTAGTTAAGGATTATGTTCTCAACTTGATTGCATTGAAGACATGCGGCAACATATGCTGTCTCACTAGGATGCAACATAAAAGAAGGTTGATGTTAAAGTAGGGTGAGTCCTTGCTAAACAGATCGGTTGACTTAGTTCTTTGCTAATGTAGCAAAGATAAATAAACTTAGGATTCCTGATGTCTTCTTGACACCCCGACTAATTCATTTGAAGAGGAAGCTGTTGACAATGATGATGAGGTGATTGAGGAGAATGAAGTAGTGGAAGAGCTCACTGAGGAGGAAAGTTTAGAAGAGGAGGTAGATGAGAAGGGTGATGAGGAAGAGGATGCGGACTTTAAAGAAGATGATGACGATTTTATGGATGATGCCTCTGACTAGGAGGATGTTGCTAATGCATTGTTGTTTCTTCAATGCTTTAATTTGATCTAATTTGGTGACTTCTTGCAAAGTTTTAGAAATGGAGTTAGGAAGCTCTTTTATAGAGATCATCTTTTAGAATTGTTGTTTCTTCAATGCTTTAATTTGATCTAATTTGGTGACTTCTTGCAAAGTTTTAGAAATGGAGTTAGGAAGCTCTTTTATGGAGATCATCTTTTAGAATTGTTGCTTCATAACTCTTGGATTATGCATTCGAGTTACTCAAATTTTAGGGGAATATTAGTTTTCTTTTTCCACTTTTCTATCCTCTTACTCATGAATGTTTTGATTGATGAATTTTTCATGAATTGTTTATTTTGAACATTGAGGACAATGTTTAGTTTTAACTGTGGGGAATGGGATATAGAAATGGTTGCTAGTTGGGAGGCCAATTGTTTTGGCTATAAACCAATTGTTTTGGTTGACTTGCAATTATGTTAGAAATTGAAAACTTCCAATGGATTATATTTAGTACTTTAACACTTGATCTTTGATGATTAAGTCTCATGATACCAGAGTTGATTAGTGAAATTTATGTGGAGTAAAGTTATGGCTTATTTAACCTAGGATTTTAGGACTTCGGATTAGAGTAATATTACTAGTTAGGAGTTATTCATGACTATTTTCGAAACTTGCTTTAATGCATACTTTTCCCTTGAAAATCTTTAGAGCTTTATAATTCTTAGTAAACAATCAAAGAAAATTTATTTGTTGAAAAACTGGAAAAATCATAAAATAGTTGGAGGCTAGAAAAAAAAAAAAAGAAAAGAAAAGAAATGAATGAAGTGATTATGTTAGTATGGATTTACCTTGGTCACTCAAAAGAGCGAGGTTCTTTTCCATTACCGATGTGAAGATAAATTTGTAAGGATTAACCTTGGTCCCTTAGAAGAACAAAGTTTTTTCCGCTGTTAATTGACTCTAGTCACTAAAAGGAATTGTGCTTGAATGAATAAAAGTAAATCAAAGCCTTCCAATGAAAATATGTACTAGGGGAGTGATCTGAAGATGAATGGATGTAACATGTGTTTATTTAGAATTATGGTGCTTAGCAAGATAGAAAAGAGAGCCTTATACATTTTAGCTAAGTACGTTAAAATCTTTATGACTTTTTCTTAGCTGGCCAGAAGTTAAATCTAATTTTAAGTATGAAAAATTTGATTAAATAATCTGGATAAACTTTAATTTACATAGATTAGCTTGTAAACTTTGTTATTTTGTGTTTCTTGAACATTGCAGTAAGATCAAGTAAGAGGAAGTTGTTAAAGAATTTTTAAGTGAAAATAGCAAGTTGATCTTATGGAGTTATTTTTTGGGTTAAGTGTTATTTTTGGCCGGTCTTGACTAGTGATAATTTTTTTTAAAGAATCTTTATCTTAATTTTTCTTTGATCTATTTGCTTGAGGAAAAGCAAATTCTTAAGTATGGGGAAGTTTGATAAGCTCTTGATTGCCTATATTTTATAAAGTGATTTTTAATGAATTTCCCTTGAATTTTGAGTCTATTTTGAAAAAAATGACAATTAATTGAGTGAAATCTTGTTTCTAAGTTTTGAAACAATTTATGGAAGACAACGAGTAAATAGAAATAAGTTTTACTCAATTCGGAGTTAAAATGATGAAATAATGAAATTTTGAAGATCAACATGAATGGGAATTTGAAGCAAAAATGTGTGTAATCAGTAGGTGACACAACCGTATCCAAGGTTGTATTAGTAGGTGACACAACCATATCCAAGGTTGTGTCACTCCTAGACTTCATGCAGATATGAAAAATGAAAACGATTTGATGCATCATATTAAAACCACATGACAAAGTGATACGGTCTTGTCACCACGTTGTATCATTGGCTATGAATCTTTTATTTCTTCCCTCCTGTTTAAGGCTTTATTAGCGCTTTTTTGTCAGAATTTTTTTTAGCTAGTCTTTTAGAGAGAACTTTAGGAGCGAAACACTTAAGAGAGTATAGAGCTTTAAGAATTCAAGATTCAAGAGTCTTTTCATTGCATCCATGGATCTTTTTTCTATTTTTCTTTTAGTTTTCGTCAAAGATTGTTCTTTTATCATGAGTAAAGAGTAGATATTTTGTATCTAGGTTTTGTAAAACCTAGATGTACCGTATGATAATTGTTTTTATTTGATCTAATAAAGATCTTTAGTTTTCTTGAATTGATTATGTGTGCTTGCATCCTTTAGATCGATATTTCTATAGGTATTAATATAAAAATTTGATATTGTACAAGAAGATTGAGAGATTTCTTGTATGATTAGATTTAAGCATAATTAATGAGGGTTTTTGCAAGGTTAGAGACAAGTTGTAAGATTCTTTTGGATCTTTAATGTTATCTTTAAGAGAATTCATTGTGCATTAATGCGATCTTAGGTTATGTTATTGTAAAGATATTTTAATAGGTAAACTAAAGATTAGAATTAATACGCTTGAAAAAGCTATTAGCTTTGATAGATAATTTACTTGGTTAAGAAAATTAATGATTGAATTAGATTATCTTAGAGAAAGTTGCATATGTAGGTTTAGGAGAAGCAAGATCTAGGTACTTTATCGAGTCTTGAATTAAATCTTCAATTGATTGTTTTCTTGATTAGTTGTTAAAAATATTAATTGCCATAATTTTAGTTGAAATCTTTATGTTCTTGAAATTGAATTTTCCGGTTAAATAATAAAGCTAAGGTTAGTATTAGTACTAGGGGTCTCTAGAGGATGAACTTGGACTCATGTTTACTATATTCTAATTTGATAGGAGCATTTGCCGCATATCAAGTTTTTAGTGCCATTATCGGGGACTTCGATATTAAGAATGCTAGTTGCTTTATTACTTTAACCATCTTTTTCTTTGTTTTATCATTTTCTTTTATTATTTTGAGTTGTGATTGATTCTATCTCTCTTCTCCTTATAGTGCATGACCCAAAGCAATTTGGAAGATTTAGTAAAACTTGGTCCTGAAATTGAAAGGATAGCCCTTTAGAAGTTGAGATTGTGTGCTAGACAAATAGTGGCTACTTTAGAAGATGGGGATGGTTTTGAGGTTAAGGGAGAGGGTGAAGAGGTGAACGATCAATTCATCAATAAAGAAGATCCACCACATGATCCACCACAAGAGCCACCACAAAATCTTGAACCCATAGCTAACAACGGCGATGACGTAAATTGGACTATGTTTGATTATTCAGGGCCTACACTTTCTAGGGCCAATCTAGTATGAACAAACTAGCTGTTGCTGATAACAACTTCCAAATTGCACCTAATATCATATAAATGGTGCAACTATATGTTCAATTCAATGGCTTCCAAGATGAAGATCCTAACATTTACATCTCTCATCTTTTAGATATTTGTGATACATTTAAATTTAATGAAGCTACGGATGATGCTACCTAACTACAGTTATTCCCTTTTTCATTGAAGGGTGGAGCAAAGCAGTGGTTGAACTTCCTACTACGGAGCTTGATAACAACCTAGAATGATTTGATGAAGAAGTATTTTTCACCAGTGAAGGCCGCTAAGCTTTGGAACGACATTTCTTGTTTTGCCCAATTGGAAGCTAAAACACTATATGATACTTAGGAGTGGTTTAAGGACTTACTTAGGAGGTGCCTACATCATAGCCTCCCACTTTGGTTGTAAATTCAAACCTTCTATAATGGTCTCAACTTGTCTACGAGACAGATGATTGATGTGGTTGCAGGAGCTAATTTGAATACAAAAACACCTAAGTAAGTAAAAAACTTGATTTAAGGAATGGTGATGAAAAATTATCAATGGGAAAGCACTATAGTAAGGTAAAGGGCTGTTGGAATTCATGATGTGGACTTAGCTACTACTCTGGCAGCTAAGGTGGATCTATTGATCAAGAAGATTGATGCACTCTCCATTGGCCTTCAATAAGTACAACTAGTTATGAGTGATTTTGACATGCAAATGTATGAAACATAAGAATAAGTGGATTATTTGGGAAATCCATCTAGGAAATAGAATAACCCTTTCAAGAACATTTATAATTCCGGATGGAGGAATTACCTTAACTTCTCACGGGGAAATCAAAACAAAGCCAATAAAAGACTAACTTTGGTCCACTTGGATTCCAAAGACCATTACCTCTCCCTTCTCAAGAGAAGAAGCCCAGTTTAGAAGAGCTTCTCACTAAGTATATTTAAGTTAATGAGGCTTAGTTATCCAACATCAAATCATTATTGAGGAATCAAGAGGCGTTTAACTATAATCTTGAGAGCTTATCCCATACCTCCAAAGATTCAGGCAAGATTATAATGATCAATAATTCAATAAGTTCCTCGATCTGTTTAAACAATTGCATGTTAACTTACCTCTTGTTGATGCTTTGTCATAGATGCCGAAGCATGCAAAGTTCCTAAAGAATCTTTTGTTGAACAATATGAAGTTAGAGGATCTTTCAACTGTCACACTCAACGAGGAATGCTTCGTACTACTGTAGAAAAAGCTGCCAAAGAAATTAATAGATCCGGGGGGTTTTAATCTTCCTTGTATGCTATGAAAATTGTCAGTAGATAATGCTTTGGTAGATTTAGGAGTTAGTATAAATTTGATGTCATACAAATTGTTTAAAGAGTTAAGGTTAAGAGAACCTAAACCAACACGCATGTGCATTCAATTAGTTGATATGTCAATTACGTGCCATAGTGGCATCATAGATAATGTTTTGGAGCGAGTTGATAAGTTTATTTTTCCTGTAGACTTTGTTTTTTTTTTTATATTGATGAGGATCTTGAGGTTCCATTTAATTTGGGTGGACCTTTCCTAGCTATTGCTAGGGCTATGTTTGATGTCAGTGAATGTAAGCTCATCTTAGGAGTCGGCGATGAAGACATTGTTTTCTAAAATTTATATTTAATGTACAAGACTCTTAACTTAGAAGGCATAAGCTATAATGCGGATTTTACTAATGGCATTGTTGTTAAATGTTTTTAGGAAACACTTGGACACAAGCCAAAGTCTAGGAACCTAGCAATTAGAGGTGTGAAAGTCAGTTAAGCAAGCTAACTTGGCCTGACCTACTTTGGCTTGTGAGTTAAATGGGTTAAGCCGAAATAGCCTACTTTTATACCGGCTAAATTTTGGCTAGCTTAGCTTAGCCTACATTGTTAACAGGTTAAATGGGCCCGCCAACTAACTTAACCCATGTAGCTCACTTTAATGCTTTGGAGGGCTAAACGGGCTAACTCGTTTAGCCATTTAATCCACCAATAATAAATTTTATTATTTTTCCATTTAACCCACCTTGTTTTTATAAATTCTTTGATTGTTACATTGATGGAACATGAGATTAATCGACAAGTTACATAACCTGATACCCTAAAATAAGTTTTATATAAGTCCCAAACAACATATCATAAAATAATTACAATAAAGATAAAAAAAAAAAAGAAAAGGCATTGGAACTTAGAAGGATAAGTGTGTATACCGTATTGCAATGATAGATAGCAGACGGTGGACAATACGTGAAATGTTAGCAATGTAGTGTTGTGAGAAAGAAGTAAGGGGAGAGAGTAGAGTGAGGTAAGGAGAAAGAAGTGTATGTAACATGTAGTTAAGGTTTTGATTTTTAAAAGTAAAATATTATTATTATTTTTTCTTTTACTGATATTGTATTGCATTGTATTTTCTATTGACTATTATATTAAATTATTAATCTATTAATTATTATGACTATTGCATTTTTCACTTTTTAGGGTTTAGTGCCTTTACACTTTAAGTTTACTTTAATGTGTGTGTGTGCAAGCGTGCATGTGTACGTGCATGCATGTGTGTGTGTGCATGTACGTACGCATGTGCGTGCATGTGCTTGTGTGTGTGTTTGTGCGTACTTACATGTGTGCATGAGTGTGTGCATGTGTATGTATGCATTTGCATACGTAGTTACGTATATACATGCATGTGTATGTATGTGTACATATGTGCATGTGCATGTGTGTATGTTTGCGTGCATGTGTGTATGTTTGCATGCATGTGTGTGCGTGTGTGCGCGCGTGTGTATGTTGGTGTTAAGTAATTAGCCACTTAGCCTAATGTTATGTAAGGTAACTATTTTATAAAAAAAAAAAGCGGGTTAACTAGCCTATCACGAGTTGGCTCATTTAATAAATAAAGTTGCTTACTTGATAAACCTATTAAAAGTCAAATTAGTTGCTTCTCTTTAAAAATTCAACTTCTATAAAAACCAAGCCTAGCAAAAATCTCAACTTTAAAAAACTTGACTCATAGGTCTTTTTCGTGATATGCCATAAATGCATCAAATCATATACAAAGCAATACCTAGCAAATCACGAAGAAAATTTACCCCTTAATCTAGCTTTTACTTTTGCTTATATTTTTTTAAAATTCTAAATCTCCGGTATCGTGTTTATTTAAGTGAACACCTTAGGAAACTAGGTTAGTAGCTAATTCTTTAGTCAAGTTAGTATAGAACCAAGCATCATAAAATCAAATAATAGCTCAGCAGCAACATATATTGCATTCACAAAACATAAGTCAACCAACAACATATATAGCCAAAAGATCAGGAATCATTTCAATAATTCATCAAACAACATATCATGTTCATACATAAGATCAATTACATTCATTGCAATTTGATAAGTTAAGAGTAGATAAAATCTACTTTAGAATGCAAGCAATCCACTTGCATAACTTAGCAAATTCTTAAGGCTTACTCTTGTATTTAAAGCCTTTCCTAAGCCTGCTTCATTGTCACCAGCTTCTCTGGTCATCGTCTAGCCATGGTGATTATCGATAGCTCCAAATGGTCCATTTCCCTGTAGGTGGTGGTTAGTGCATGTTATTAGATTGCTTCGTGGCTTATGTACTCATACAACCCCAGTTTTGCACTATTCCCTTCTAATTTTTGTTTCATTTTTTCTCTCCCATTTCTAAGCTTTCTCCAAATTTTTCCTGTACCTTAAATTGGCAAAACTTCATAATGAAGTAACTCTTAGGAATTTAAGGTGAAAGAGTGATCGGTGGAGAATTTTCCATGGTAACAATTGTTACCTTACTTCCTTCTTTTGACTAATATGTGTCCTATAGCCCACTTCAATCATTAGTTCATTACCAAACAAATGTGCCATGCTTAAAAACATCCATTTTATCCTTCTCCAACTATCCTCTAATGGTTTTTGTTCATCTACTTAATTAAGATATTAATTTAGGCATTTTAGTGTGTTATATATTGTTATTTCCTTAATTTTGGGTATATACATATACATATGATATTTTTATTAATTATTTCACTCTCAATTAATTCCAAATTATTACTTTTATAGGTCAAATAATTTTATTCTTATAGTTCACTACAATCTAGTCTTACATTTCAGGTTTATGATAAAAATATTTGCTATCGGATAAAATTACATTTTTATTAAATTTAATATTTTGCTTACTTTATTTTGCAATATAAACTTTACTAAGGTGCTTCTTTTAAATTTTGTGACCTTATATTAAAAATTTATTTGATTCCGAGAATATTTTTCGTAACTCTAATTCTACCAATTTTGAGGAATTATGATTACTTTACATAAAAGTACTCGTGACTTGTATTTCTTACGAATACTTTATTTTCTCACTTTAGAAGTCATATTTTCTAAGTTACATATCTATTGGAAACATACCACTATACCATGCCTCTAATAGTTGGTTGAAGAAGGGAGTCCATCAATTTACCTTAAATTAACTAACATGGTAAAATGATACGATTACCTTACATAAAAGTACTCGTGACTCGCATTTCTCACGAATATTTTATTTTCTCACTTTACAAGTCATATTTTCTAAGTTACATATCTATTGGAAACGTACCACTATACCATACATCTGATAGTTGGTTGAAGACGGGAGTCCATCAATTTATCTTAAATTAACCAACATGGTAAATTGATATGAGTGTAGAGACCCTTATTCTTCCATGGAGGGCATTAAAGAGAGAATAAAAAGACAAAAACTCACCTGCTCCTAATCCACACTTTGCCGCTATAACTTGAAAACAAGTATAACAAAATCGATTATGCATCAATTATCAACATTTACACTTTAGAACCATTAATCTAAATCTTAAGCTAGCAATAGTCAACCATGCATATTTCACCCACTTGCATTCAAAACACATGCTTTAAGGTAACTACATGTTGTTAATAGAGAACATCTGTTGACATGCCATTAACTGACACAAGGTGTTGACATGGCACTTATGTAGTGCACAAAGAAAAATCACATGGGAAAGAGAAGATCCGTAAGTAAGTTTAAATAGGAGATCGATCTTTTAAATGATTAAAATAAGGGATAAACATCACACTAAATAATTCAAATAGGAGATTCTGTCAATTAACCATTATAACATTGTTAAAATGATTTAATATGTCACTAACTGACATAAGGTGTTGACATGGCACTTATGTAGTGCTTATGTGTAATTTTTTGTTGATAAAAAAATGAAAAAGGAAAAATAATAAATGAAAAACATGAAGTTAAAAAAAATTTTAAAAAGGAAAAAAGTGAAGAAGTCATAAACTAAATGATATAAGTATATACTTAATAAACGTAATTTAAAAATTTTTAAAAATAAAAAAAAAGGAAAATGAAAAAAAAAAAAACAAAGGGTGGCCAATTTAGTCGTACTTAACTAGGTGTGTCGTGACCTACTTATAAGAGTGGGTTGTTTAACCCTCCCGTAGCTTAGGGTTGTAGGTGGCCACCTTAAGCTACCATTTATAGAAAAAAATAGATAGGAAAATAGATTGAGTTGCATGACTCACTTGTGACTCGATCAATTTTCTCTACCTTTTTCTTTTTTTCTTTTTTCTAGTGGTAGCTTAAGATTGCTATCCACCATCTTAAGAGGATAGTACAACCTCCTTAATGTAGTGGGCGACTACCCTAAGTTACGAGTAAGTCAAATGACCTACTTTTGTAAGCAGATTGTGACCCATTAAATTAATTGCAGTTCAATCAAGAAGCCCTTGGCCTTCAAGTGGCCAATTCTATTTTTGTTTTTAATTTTTCTTCATTTTCTTCATTTTTTATTTTTTTTGATAATTACATTTATTATATATACAATTATATTATTTATATTATAATTTTTGCATTTTTTTTCCTTTATTTTTCAAAATTTTTCATTTTTATGTACTTTCTAATAATTTAATATATTACTTTTCCCTTTTATTTTTTATTTGAGAAAAATGACACATAGGCACCATGTAAGTGCCATGTCAGTAGCACGCATCATTTAATAACAATATCGAATCATTTTAACATCATTATAATAGTTAATAATGGAATCTCTATTTGAATAATTAGCATAATATTCATTTCTTATTTTAACCATTTAAAAGTTTATTTTTCCAATTGAATTTATCTTTAAACGTTGATAATCTATTGTGTAATATGCTAAGTATATTTCATTCACTTGTATTCAAAACATAAGCTTTAGGGTAATTAAATGTTCTTAATAGCAGCCAAAATATTGAGTTTCCTTATCAAATAAAAGAGGCATTGAGATACCTAAAAATGGGTTTAAAAAGAGGAGCAATTTAATAAATACTCATTGTGAACTTTTGTAATTAATATTTGGAATAATGAATATATTTAATAATATGATTTGATGATGGGGTAAACCCATTCTCATGGTAATTATGTTAAACAAAACTAAAACTCTAGCTTGCAAAATAAAATGAAAAAGAACCTAATCCCTTCCCATAGTATGCGATAAGCATCAAGAAGAGGTAAGAGAAGGTTATTGCTTTTTGCAATAGTATAACTACTTCATGAAGAGAAATCAACAAATAGAGGAAAAATTCTTTGAATACAGAGAGAAAAGGAGTCGAATGTAACTCCAAATAAGGGGAAAGCTCTTTTTGGTATTTTCATAAATTTTTCTAAGGGTCCTTCTATAGGTATAAATAGGGATGTCTATATGTGATGCAATATAAATATGTAACTACAAAATATTCCCCAACTATAAAATACTCTCCATGTAACTAATTGTGTCACCTCACTAAAGGAAGCTTCTAGTACTTTACAGTGCTAATCACTATATTACTAAACTACTAAATAGCTAATAAGGCTTGGTCTAAGGCCTAAAATAACAACCATACTATTTAGATTTTTTAGGAGGCCAATATAAGGACTGACAGAGCATCTTCACAAGCTACTTCCACTTCATCACTTTGAGTTTTACTCCCATCCTCTTTACTTTTCATCACAAACCCTAGGTTCATAATATCAACCCTTCCTTTCGAAACCCGTATCCTTACGGGTATATGTGGAAATCGCACCTACAAATTAGAGTAGTACTTCCAAGTAGCTTTATCTTTGAATTTCCTCTTCCATTGGACCAAGACCAAGGTATCTGTAGATGATCCTTGTTTGGCTAATTTTGCTATCCAAAATTGCTTTAGGTTATAACGAAATTATTTCAAACACTGCGAGTAGATCTAAAGCTTGAATAGTAGGTGGTAATTTGAATTTATAGGGAAGGGAAGCATAGAACATGGGTTGGATGCTAGATCTAGTAGGAAGCTCAACTTTTGTATGCAACTGTACTAATTTGATCTAGTATCTAAGGGTCGTAATACATTGGATAAAGTTTATTGTTGTGGTGAGATTTCAAAATGTGCCGTTGATATGTTTGTAGCTTTACATAAACTAACTCTCTAATGTTGAAAGTCCTATTACTTCTCTTTTTGTTAGCAAACTGTATCATCCTTTCTTGGGCGTATCTTAGGTGAAACTTTGGTTGTTGTAATGTTTGTTCCCTGTGAGTGAGTAGAATGTTCACAACTTTGTTTACACAATCATCAGGGATGCGAGGGAGGTCAATAGGAGGTAGGTACCCATATAAACTTCAAAGGAGGTAGTTTAAGTGCTAGAGTGAAAATTTGCATTATACTACCACTCAGCTAAGGGTAGCAAAGTGCTCCATTTCTTAGTATTGTCACTCGAATTGCTAATAAAGATAGGGTCCCTATTACTAACAATGTTGCTAGGAAGCCCATGTAATTTGTAAACATTATCTAAGAAAACTTGTGCAACTAGGAGAGATGAGTAAGAGTGCAATAACCCCAAAAAGTAACCATACTTAAATGATTAACTGTCACGCCTCGAAGTGATAGAGTCGTAGTCCTATTGTGTAAACTATTCTAAGATAAAAGTTGACCATATAGCCATCATCTTAGACTTAATTTACATAAGGCGTCCATGACTAACCCGCTTTAAAGTAAGCAGTTCATAAATTAAATAAATTGTTTACTTATGAATTTAAGAAAAATAAATATTCATATTAAATTAATCTGAGTGTATTTACAAGATTTAGCAATCTAATCACAATCTAATTGAGTAATTTGTAAACTAATGCTAAAAGCTTTAAAATAAATCTAATTAGAGAATGAATTTGGTCTTCTGTTTACATCCTCACTCCCTAGGATCCCACAGTTGCTAGCATCAAAGTGATTATAGGCTGCTTCATTACTAGCACTTGCAACAATGGCTATAGGGATGTGAGCAACCACAGCTCAGTAAGTTAAGATGGAGACTTAAAATTATACCACAAACACAAACAAGGTTATCAACCAAATCACTAGGTGCAATGCATGTTCAAGCAAATGCCATCGCACTGCGTTGTCTAGCTCGTTGTGAGACGAGAGAAATTGCACCCACTCTAATCCAGGTTGAGGAGTTGCCATTAATGTAGTAGCTTATGACTAAACTCAGGCTTGTATAATGGAGATACCGCTTTTCCTGCGATTACCTTTGAACCATTGACTTCACCCTTACCGTAACCTTCTCACCTGTTACTTAGTTTGACTAAGGATAAAGAAGGAACCAATTATATTATCGACCACTATCCCTTTTAAAGGGGTCGGTGTTTGGCCGAAGAATCCTAGTTTTCTCTTAATGGGTTGCTATGCAGGTTCGATTTATACTTATAAGTCATATATTTGTTAAGTCTAGTTTAAGGTGATCAATCATTTCTTATAGATCATACAATACAAGCCAAGCAGCAAATCAAAATCATATTATCATCTCAGAACAAGCATAATCAAGTACAATTTCAAGCCTCCAAAATACAACATTGTATTAATCCCAACTTATCTTGACTCTCCGCTTGCTCACTCAAGGTGAGATTTGCTCAGTCGATCGCCAATGACCCCTATAATGCCAATGTTATCTTAGTTTTTATATAATTGTTATAGATTAGTTTTTATCCTATAACACTTATTGTTATATTTGGTTTAGTGTTTAATATGTCAAATTATCTAGGTTATCAAATCTTTTACAATTATTCTTGGTTTGGGGCTAGGTTCGAGTTTAGTTTTCATATTGATTTCTAAATTTGATTCTAGTTCAGTTTCTAAGCACAGTTTTATACTTGAACCCTAGAAACTCGTTTTAACCCATAATGTGAAATTAATCACATTACTTTTAGATATCTTAAATACTATAATTACCCTTAGTCAGTATTTTATTCTACTCGATACATTTGGATCCTTATTAGTGTATCGAATTTACTCTCGATGTGAGAAATTTTTACATTCTTCATATAATTACCTAAATTTAAGTTTTCCATTAGATTTATTAGATATTCATATTATTTATATAATATCAATTTTTATTCAAATATCTTCTATTTATTATATTTCCAATAATTGCATATTATGTATTATCATCTATTATGTACATAATACACATCTAATATTTCTATTACTCTAATTACCATCTCCTAACATCAATTAACATTTTGAATTCATCCCAAATCAGATTTTACACCTAATTACCCTAATTTACAAATTAATTTAAAATTTACTATTTTTCTCTATTACTTATTTACTACATAATTACCCTACATAATTACCCTAATAATTACATCTAAAACCCTAAATGCTACAAGTATTATATTTCATCAGATTTCAATATCCTAAAACATATAATTATTCATTAAATCAGTAATTAACCATTTAATTACTTAATTAATAAAAAATAACCCATTTTATGCATAATTTGAAGGCCTAAAAATTATCTAAAAATTTTGAAAATTCATTTTTGAAAAAGAGTTTTGTGGCACTGTTCTATATTACCCTAGTAGTTTATAGAAAAATTTTGAGCTCCAAACTACACTTCTAAGCCTATTTATTTCTAATTCTAAATATGCTTGATTTTGTTCAATTTCTTAAACATCCTATATTTACAGACATGATTAAACTTAATCACTATTTTTCCTTAAATCTACATACAATAAAACATCATAATATCAAATTTCATAATTTTTTAGGTAAAATTAGTAATTTTAATAAATTTTACAAAATCAGGTTAGAATCAGACTCACCTGGCTGCTGGCGATAGCCCTAGGGGTGTCGGACAAGTTGGGTGGTGGTGGTGGAGTGGTATGGTGGCGGCTATTTGTTTCCAAGTGGCTGTTGGATGTGAGTTTCCTTCCAAAGCCTTAATTGCACAGATTTTTTGTAAAATCTTAATTTCCTCTCAATTTTGCCTCTTTAATTTTCTATAATTTCAGACATCCAAAACGAGTTTTTGAAAAATTTGAGGTATTTATAAAGGTCTTGAGGAATTATTGTGCATTAAATTGATTTGACAATTGTCTTATCTTCTTCCAATTTGCCTTTTGTGTTATTCTAATTTAATTAGCTGAATTTTTTCTTTTTTTCCCCAGCTACCACGACCCAAATCTGGATCATTCCTTATTTTTTCTAATTTTTCTTTATTTTTTCTTAATTAATTATGAATTTTCTTTAATTATTTAGCATTACTTTAGCACATTTCGCGTATTTTAAGTAATTACGCGTATTTTAAGTAAATTCATATATAGTATGAATAAATATTCCTAAATATTATTTAGGTCATTTTATGATTTTTAGTATACATATAATTTATCTCTAGCAGTTCGTTAGTTATCAGAATGCATTTTATGTATTTTCGATAAATAATGAGTAATCTACTTAAAATTTGGAAATTTTATATTCTTTTATTTTATTACTTATTTTCTTAAATTCAAACTTATGGGATTGCTTTTACTAATATTTCTAATTTTATTTGATAATTTAGGCTTGATCAGATCTTTTAACTAATCATCCTAAATTTTACTATCCAAACTTTGAGTAGCTGATTGTGGGTCTTACATCAACCACCACTAGGATAACTTCTTTATTGTATGATTTTCAAAGTCCTTCCATGTAGTCTATGGATATATCAGTCCATAGGCCTTGAAGAATGGGTAGTAGTTGAAGTAACCTAGGTTTAATAACAATTTCGAGCTTATGTTATTGGCAAACCATGAATTCCCTCACATATTGCCTCACTATCCTTTCGAGACCTGGTCAATAAAAAATTGCACTAATCTACTTATAAGTAGCATGCCTATTGGAGTGCCCTCCAAGTGTATTGTCATGATACAAGTGTAGGAGCCTCTTCTTTAGTTCATTATTGGGCCTAATCATAATATGCCCTTTCTTTCTTAACATTCCTTAGTTAAAAGTATATTGTCCATAAAAATTCCCTTACTGCAAGCCATTTATTAGCTAGTTGTAAAAGCTATTATCTTGCCAACTAGCTTTAATCTCATAAAAAATTTCTAGGGTAACAACCATAGAAAGTACCAGTGTTTGTAGCCCAACGTGTCTACTCCTTGAGAGTGTGCTGGCTATTACATTTTCATGCTTATGTTTGTAATGAATTTCATAATCTAACCCCACAAATTTTGTAAGTCGTTTCATTGGTAGGTGTGAGTACTCATTGTTCAAGTAAGTACTTCAGGCTTTAGTGGTCAATTTTAATTATGAAATGTTGTCCTACCAAGTGTTGATGCCACTTGTCAATAGTATAGACCAATGCCAACATTTCTTTCTCATAAATGGGCATTCCCTTTTGCTTATTAGATAAAGCCTTGCTAAGATAAGTAATAGGGTGCCTATCTTGCATAAGA
Organism: Lumnitzera littorea; assembly: GCA_024138015.1. Taxonomy (NCBI): domain Eukaryota; kingdom Viridiplantae; phylum Streptophyta; class Magnoliopsida; order Myrtales; family Combretaceae; genus Lumnitzera; species Lumnitzera littorea. Next base: position 89,818,689 of record JAMXBB010000004.1, on the reverse strand, counting down.
ACAAACCTAATTCCTTCTTAAATAACATCAGTTTCTATTACAAATGGCTTAGAATAATCAAACATTTGTAAGACTAGTGAGCATATTAAAGCCTGCTTAAGGGTATAGAAAGCCATCTAGGCTGATTCATCCTAAATGAATTGATCCTTATACAATAAATTTGTTAAGGGTCTTACTAACTCTTCATAATTCTTAATAAAGCACTGGTAGTAATCAGCTAAGCCTAAGAATTACCATAGCTGCTTGATGCTGTTAGGATGATGCCACTTAACAATAACCTTTATTTTAGTAAGATTTGTTGTGACTCCATTCTTAGTGATAACATAGCCCAATTATTTAATCCTTCTTGCTCTAAATACACATTTATTCCTCTTAAGGTATAGTTACTCTTTTCTCAAAATTTGGAACACTAAAGGCAACTATTCTTGATGTTTCTCCATGGATTCACTATACACTAAGATGTCATAAAAAACATGAGAACAAATTTCCTTAACTAGGGCTTGAATAACTCATTCATGAGTTCTTGAAATATGGATAAGGCATTAGTAAGCCCGAAGGGCATGATAGGAATTCATATTGCCCATCATGTGTCTTGAAGGCCATCTTATCTACATCCATAGGGTGCATACAGATTTAATAATATCTAGATCTCAAATTGAGTTTGTTAAAATAACTTGAGCTATGTAGTTCATCAAATAAATCATCAACTAAGGGAATAGGATAATTATCCTTAATAGTTTGCTTATTTGTTGTTAAGTGATAAATGGAAAATTCATAGAATGTTACAATCCTTACTGCATAATAGGGCACCTATAGGAAAGTTAGGGGCTAAGATTAGGTCGAAAGGCATAGTTGGGCAGGCGTTAACCCCTATACATGGTCTTACGACTTTGTGAAGACTTGTGTTTTTGGTAAACAGTCACCTAAGTCAAGTTACTATGAACCCCCTTTATGAGGAGGTGCCCCCTTCTCCCAAAGAATTAATTCTCTGTAGTTCACACACCTACGCCAAGTTCCATCCTTTTTCTTCACAAGCACTATCGGAGAAGAAAAAGGACTATGGCTAGGCCTTATAATTCCTTGACTTAGCATTTCCTTAACCTTATCCTTTAGCACATTCTTTTTTATGATGGAGTGTCTATAAGGCTTCTTGTTCACTACCTTTGCACCTTCTTCCAACTATATCCTATGATCATGAGCAAGCATTGGTGGCAAGGAAGTAGGTTCCTCAAATAGTTCATGAAACTCTTCTAATAGTTCTAACAGTTCAGGATTAGGTAAAACTTCGTTAAGTTGTTTGAGGATTAGGTAAAACTTCGTCAAGTTGTTCATGATCATTAACCTTAAACTCCATTACCCAATAATGGAATTTAGAAATAACATTAGAGGTAACTAGCTTGGATAGATGTGTCACATCTATGCTCTTTAATACCTCCTTACCCCCCTTCAACACATACTCCTTTCCTTTCTACATAAATGTCATGTTCAAACATTGGAAATTCTACTTTACCTTTCTTAATTCTACCAAAGAAGGTACTCCCAAAATTAAATCATAGTCTATTAAAGGTAATAGAATACACATCAACAGATAATTCCATCCGTTATGCACTCTAAGGAAATTGGGGTATCATTGCTTTTATAGCCATAGTTGACCCATTCGCCAGGTTAATTTGTATTGGTTAGATATTTTGTACTCACTAACTAAGGCCCTTTGCCACCCTTGTGTCAATGAAGTTGAAAGAGCTCCTATGTCCATAAGTATATTTGGCCGTCTTTTCTTATGATAACTAAAGAACCTCATACAATCATATATGGCAGCATCTGTCTCCTGTAGGTGTGCAACATAAGCTTTGATAGTTGTTGCTCTAAATTTTGCTCCTCTTCCTCTATAACATCAACCCCATTGGCATTCTCTTCGTCCCCAATCAACAATAAGTTGAGACATTTTTGCTTATAATGATGACTCTAACCAAATTGTTCATCACACCAAAAGCATTACCTTTTCTTTTGGCTTTTTGTTTTTGTTTTTTTCCCATTTCTTCAAGGGTTAAATGGCATTGGGGTTTGAATGTTTGGTTAGAAGCAATAGGTTTGGATAGTTAGGTTTTAGGGACTATTATGGAAGTACTTGGTTGAGTTAAAGGGAAAGGTTTTGTAGTTCATGTTTAGGTGGTGTTGGTAAAATGGGATATAAGTGGATGTGTGTTTGGTGGGTTTTGGTTGGTAATCAAGTTAAAAGGCTGTAAGATTAGCTCCTTCGAGTTTGGCTAGAGAGTGGGCTTCGTTAAGTGTTCAGGGGTGGAACATTTGCATAGGGTATTGTAATTTTGGTTTGAATCTTGCTAGGAATAGGTTGATTTGGTGGTGCTCGGTAGGGCTATTCATCAAATTGAACCAAATTGAACTAGGAACCTAATCTAACTACAAATATCTAAAGTTTCTTTTTATATATTCTAAGGTGCAATTTGTTTATGTTCGATTCGATTAATGGTTCAATTCAAAGAAGGTCCAAATGGTTTACGGTTTGGTTTGGAGGTAAGTCGAACCAAACCATTTTTTATAAAAAAAAAAATAGAAATGTGCAATATTTTTTTAGTTTTAAATCATGTTAACATTATTTATTTCATTTTTAACCTTTATAGTCTAGTCATTTTCCTTTACCATTATCTCTCATATCTAGCTAACTCACATGCCTTCATTTTATTTAAGATGCAATATTGTTGTGAAATAATGTTATGTAGCTTTTCATTTTTGCATAATGTGCCTTAATTAGGACATTAATATTGGTTAAAACCTTTGATAACTATTAATAATATCAAAAATAAAATGGTGCTTTAAAAAAGCAATTCAAATAGAATCAAACTAAACCGAATTGCATTTAAAACAGTTTATTTCAAAATTCTAAACCGTTAAAAGCAATTCGGTTCAAGTGTTTAAATTGAACCATTCTAAATGCAATTTGGTTTGATTTGACTCTTAAATCGAATCAAATCAAACCATGGACACCCCTAGTGTTTGGGTACTTAAATTAGGGTATTATAGTGCTCAAATTCATCAATATAATCTTACAGGGGTCCTTTCTAGAATAGCTTCTTAAGATCAGAGATTGGGTCATCAAAGATTTAAGTGCTAAATCTTTGCATTATTTTGACCAACTCCTTTTGTGTAATTGGAGTGGGTTCAACCTTGTTTCTTGAGAACTTCTGATACCAGTCAAGAATTTTACCCTCAAAGTGCATTTCTGCCAAGTACACTTTGAACGAATCTAAAGTGTCCTTAACCTCGAAGTAATGTTCTACCTTGTAGATCCGTGCCCTTAAATCTTCACTAGCAAACATAAGAAAATCCATCTTAGTCATTTTCTTTGGTACTTGATAATGCGTATGGGCTTGTATGTTTAATTTGAATCCGTCCCATCTTTTTCTTCTTCCTTATGTGCACTTAGAGTGTTAGTATGGGAAGAAGTGCCTACAAGTGATTTGAGCTTAGAAATAGAATGAGCATGTTGGTCTAACACCAAATGTGTCTTCTTCAATGCTTTAGAAATAGATTTGGACATGGCTTCATGCTTCTCATTTTGCTATTTGAGGATAGATCTCAATAGAGCTTCATTTCGTTCTTGTTGCTCTTTCAATGATACCTCTATAGCTTCTTCAATTTTAGTCATTTTCTTCACTTACAGGGCTTTGATACTAATTGCAGTGATGCAACTAGTTCATGAAGAGAAATTATCAAATGTAGGGAAAATTCTCTAATTGTAGAGAGAAAATGAGTTGAATGCAAATCCAAATTAGGGGAAAGCTCTTTTTGGTATTTTCATAAATTTTTCTAAGTGTACTTGTACAAGTATAAATAAGGATGCCTACATGTGACTGAATATAAATATGTAACTAAAAAATATTCCTTAACTATAAAACATTCTCTACATAACTAATTGTGCCACCTCACTAAAGGTAGCTTCTAGTACTTTACTATGCTAATCATTATATTACTTAACTACATAATAGCTAATAAGGCTTAGCCCAAGCCCTAAAATAATAACTATACTATTTAGACTTTTGAGGAGGCCAATATAGGGGCCTATAGAAAATCTTCACAAGCCACTTCTACTTCATCACTTTAAGTTTTACTCCTATGCTCTTTAATTTTCACCACAAACCCTAAGTTCATAACACTTTTCATTTTTTTTTTTTTGGTTTCTCTAGTTATTTTTTGCTTAAGAAAAGATTCCAACATGGTAAATCCTTATGGAGTAGGAGATTGCAAGCTAGAGTAAGGACTATTAAGGAGCATTAAGGATCAAAAGGAATCTTGTAATTATGCGAGACAAGTACCTTTTTTAGATTTTGCTTTATGAAGAATTAAATCCTAATCGGCTATTATTGCATGGTTTCAAAGCAATAAAAGGTAGGTTCCATAGTTGGGTCACATGCCATTAGTGGGTAATTAGGGCTTTACTTTGCTAAAGGTAACGATCTAGACCAATTTCTTGTGGTGGCTAATTATAAAAGAAATCTTAATACTTAATTTTTACAAGGGATATCTGGTGATCAATGGAGAAGTTCAGTAGTTAGTTTTATCGCTAAAAGCTTTTATTTATGAACTTTGTAGAATATATTTTAGTGCATATGATTATCGAAGAAAGGAACTTTTTATGGAAAATATTCAATCTTGATATTAATTGATGTATTAAGGAGTTATGCTAGTTTTGTTGACAGGAATATATTTACTATTGTAAAGATTTCTGATCGGGAACCAAGTAGATCATAGGAATCATGGATCCTTGAGAGATGAACTAAAAATATGAGGGGAAAGTTGTTTCTAGAATTAAAAGTTGGAAAATTTAATTGAAAGAATTTGGATTTCAGTTTAGTTGAAGATTTTTTTTTTGTTTCAATTAATGAAAAGGATTAAGGAAAGCCATACGAAGTTGATATAGGAAATATTAGTGGTTTGATTTGTTTGAGATTGTAGTTGTTACTAAAAATTTGTTTCTGAAAAATTGATGACAAAAGTCATGAACCAAAAGAAAAAATATTTAAGCTAAGCAATTAATAGATCTAGACAAGAGGAATCAATTGGTTATAAGTTGGCTAGTCAATGGAGGTAGAAATTGAGCAATTAGTTGGTCCATACAAGTCCAGTCAACTAGCCCCTACGTTGGGGTCAACCAGCCCTATAATTAGGGTTGAAATTATAAAAAGAAAACTTTTGTTTATTTAAATTATTTAAGGTTTAGTTAACATTAAATGGTTAGTTTTTATATTTGAATTGTTATCTTATATTTAGTTTTTTACATATTGCAATAAATCAATAACATCTTAGTTAGTCTTAGCTTGCATAGTTATTGAATAGGTTAGTCAATAATTATATAATTGGTTATCAATTACTTAATAGTTGTAGTTAACTAATAAGTTGTTAGGATTAAATATTTATTAGTCTGTTGTTATAACTATCTAGGGTATATTAAACCTAATTAATTATAAAATCAAATAAACAACCTCCTTAAATATAGACTTTTAAGTGTCGATCAACAACTCAAAATTAAGTAACGATCATATGTGTTAATTATGAATAAATGACTTATATTATATAATACTTATCAAGAATTAAGTGTAAATAGTGAATTGAGAAGTTCATTTACTCAAGAAATAGGTTTGTAACCATTTCTTGTTGCTTTATATGTGTTAAGGTGAGCTAACAATGAACCTAATATAAAGTAAAAAACCTTAGCTACGTGTTTTTTATGCTTAGAGATGCCAAAGAGATGCAGTCGATGATTTGAATATCTAGCCAATAATCGATATAATATGATTGGCTATTAAGTAGCCTCATACTGAAGAGATCTAGTTGGCTAATGGCAATATTCTTAGTACGTTGGTGAATCATGGTCATATTGTTAGCTAGATTATGGTATGAAGAAGAATCTCTAAGTGGATAATACCAGTGGTTATGGGACTTTGAATGGATGCCTATAGTGGGTTGTCACATTGATGGTTGATTTGGTTACCATGACAAGACTTTTGGTTAGAGTTTGTACATGTAGAAATACAAGGGATATGAAGTTATGAGTAACTCTAAGTTTGGAGACACTTAAGGTTATGTCATAATTAACTTAAATAAGATAACTAAAATGTGTTTGCTGCATTAGCAATTAGGATAATTATATATGTAATTGTACCTCGCATGGCATGCATGCGTTATTATATAATTTATGTGTTGGGCTTTGCGCTCACCCCTCATGGGATTTTTTTAGGAATAAGTATTGTTAGTAAAGTGGATTTGCATAATTATCCCAAATATGACCTAGAGTATTATGGATAGATCCAAACATGGGTTTGAGTCAACCTAGAATTGGCCCTAAACTACCAATTCTTAGCTCTAAAAAAAGGACCTAGGACCAATCTCGAATGCTTGGTTCATGAGTCCAATTATTGGACATATGAACCATAACACCCTTAAATGCTTTTTAGAAAAAATGATTGAATTTAAACTTAAAATAAATTAAATTTTAAACTAAAGAAAAAAAGAGCACATGAGCCATGTAACATTTAGCCTATTTTATGAAGTAATTGTTGAGGATGTGCACTTATTTATATATAACTATGTCAAACTTGAATTGTAGCATTACTAACGTAAGACAAAAAATTAAATGCTACAAAAAAGTTCAAAAAATAAAAGGAAGTCCCACATTACCAAGAAATGAGATTTTTGGATGAAAGTTTATTATAATAAATTAGGTAGGCAATTAAGATATATTCATTGCTTGTGTTGTCAATAGCAACACATTACATGCTATAAGTAAGAAATAAATTTTTCCTATTCACATAGAATAAATTCAAATTTTCAATATTATTTAACTTTTTACAATGATGTTGTTATTACTATTTTATATGAGTATATATTGCAAGCATTTATTAATTTATAAAAATTCTCTAAATAAAAGCAAGAATAACTTATAAATAGATATGAATGCAGGGTTATAAGTTATAAATTATTAAGCAATTATGGCTGAAGCTGGAAATGGGAGTAGTCCAAAAGGAACTAAAGGAAATCAAAACCCTCCACCATAAACACTATCACTATCAAGAGAACAATATAGACAAGATTTACCCCTACCGCCTTTACAAGAAAATATGCCTATTGGACAAATACTTGCCAGTATGCATATGATGATGAGACAGCAAGGAATGTTGATTCAACATCTTATGACTGGTAGTAATGTGGGAAACAGGAGACCCTAAGAAGTTGAACAACGAATGGAGTGATCTCAAGAGGTAAATAAACTTTCTGAGTTTATAAAGGCCAACTATTACTTTCAAGGGGAGATGGGTAGGCCAGATGTAGCTGATGATTGGCTAGCCCAAATCGAACGGAGTTTTGAGGCTTTTAGAGTCCCTAAATCTCAAAAGTTATCTTATGGCACATTTATGTTAAAGTTAGTTGTGAGAGTATGGTAGAACTCGAGAGCAAGGCAACTCGGAAATAACATTGATTGGCAACAATTTAAGGAGGAATTCAGGAAAGAGTATTTCCCTCATAGTGTTTAAAACAGAATGATGTGAGATTTGTTTGAACTGAAGAAGGGAGTTATGAGTCTAACCCAGTATGAGACTGAATTTAATAGATTGTTACAATATATACCTGGCTCATACCGAGATAATGTTGAGTTGAAGAAAGATTTGTTTCTTACCGGATTTAACCCTATAATGTGTTGCAAGCTGTTGGATTATGGTTTCATCACTTACAATGAAGTGGTAGATAAGGCAAGACAATTGGAAAATAATCGTGTGAGGATGCAAGCAATGTAGAGTCAAAAGATTAACAAAAGATATCGACTTGGTCCATCATTTAAGAGATCAGATCCTGGTGCTATTAGTAGTAGTTCTGGACAGAAGAGAAAGAGACCAACAACTCAAGCTAGTAGCCCAACACAGTCAGTGCCTAGTTTGAGTTTTTACGACAAGGATGGCAATGTCAAATGCTGGAAGTATGGTGCAAATCATTTCTAGAGAAATTGTACTCAGCTTAAGGGAAGATGTTTTATATGTGGGGATTCGAACCATATACTGAAGGCATGCCCTAGGATGAAATTATTGAAGTGTAATAAATGTAGTAGGAAGGGCCATTTCTCCAGATACTATCCACAATTTGGATAAGGAGCTAAGCGGATGGAAGGTTTTGATAACACCACTGCACCTGCTCGTGTCTTCGCTCTAGAGGATATGGGAGTTGAGGAGAATGAGGATTTCTCAGAATTTATAGAGGAATACTACCATGATGATGTCGAGGAGATCATGGGAGTTGAAGAAGAGAATGATGAAGGACTTTGTAACTGGTACGTACTTAGATTATCTATTGTAATGATATTTCTAAGAGTGAATTAAATTAAAGTATTTGCATATAAAGATTTATGAATGCTAGTGTAGTTAGTAATCATAGTATTAGTACATTCTAAGACATGTGCTGATAAATGGACAACCTACTTTTGTGCTGTTTGATATTAGTGCATCTTATTCCTTTGCAAGTCAGAAATTTGTAAATAAACAAGAAATTAGTGTGTTTATTGTTAGTACAACTTATAAGGTTAGAACTCCGATTGGGGAGAAAGTAACAACTCGAGAAGTAGTAGCTGATAGTAGAATAAAAATTCAGGAGAAGGAGTATCCTATAAGTCTTGTAATATTACCTTTACATGGTTATGATGTAATAATGGGAATAGATTGGTTGTCTAAAAATAAAGCTATTTTGGAGTGTAGGAATAAAATTATCAATCTTAATGAGGGAGAAACGATATTTCAAGGAAAGGCTAGTGGAAGTAGGTTGAATTTATCAGTTATTGAGATATGTGATGAACTGTTTGAGATAAAAGTAAAAGAGAATGATTAGAAATTTTGCTGGGTGTTTGCTGTTAATGTATAGAAAGAGATACCTAAAGTAGCAAACATACGGGTAGTGAATGAATTTTCAGATGTATTTCCAGATGATTTACCAGGTTTAGCCCCATCCCGAGAGTTAGATTTTACTGTAGAGTTAGTTCCTGGAACTAAGCTTATTTCTAAAGCCCCATATTGGATGTCACCTATGGAACTTCAAGAACTAAAGAAGTAGCTTCAGGAGCTATTGGATAAGAAGTTTATTTGACCGAGTGTTTCACCATGGGGAGCACCGGTATTGTTTGTGAAGAAGAAAGATGGTACTATGAGATTGTGTATAGACTATCGGGAGTTAAATAAGGTTACCATTAAGAATAGGTATCTGTTACCTCGCATTGATGATTTGTTTGACCAATTACAAGTGCAACTGTGTTTTCTAGAATAGATTTAAAACCGGGATATCATCAATTATGAGTTAAGCCAGAAGATATACATAAGACTGCATTTAAAACTTGATATGATCATTATGAATTTTTGGTGACGCCGTTTGGCTTAACTAATGCTTTGACTGTATTCATGGACCTGATGAATCACATACATCAACCATATTTGGATAAGTTTGTCGTGATGTTTATTGATGATATTTTGATTTATTCAAAAACCAAGAAGGAGCATGCAGAGCATTTACGATTGGCATTACAGAAGTTGAGAGAGAATAAATTGTATGCCAAGTTAAGTAAATGTAATTTTTAGTTGGATAGAATTTCTTTTTTAGGTCATATTATATCTGGTGAAGGAATCTCTGTAGACCTTGATAAAGTGAGAGCAGTAATGGATTGGAAGCAACCCACTACTGTGACTGAGATAAGGAGTTTTTTGAGTATGGTTAGATACTATTGACGATTCATAAAGGATTTTTCCAAAATTGCTAAATCGTTTACTCGATTGACCCAGAAGGATATAAAGTTTGAATGGAGTGAAGATTGTGAAATGAGTTTTCAGGAGTTGAAAAAACGACTGGTTACAACACTGGTATTAACATTACCTGATTCGGATAAGCCTTATAATGTGTATAGTGATGCTTTACGGAATGGACTAGGTTATGTATTGATGTAGGATAGAAAAGTTGTTGCATATGCATCAAGACAATTGTGGCTACATGAGAGGAATTATCCAACCTATGATTTAGAGTTAGCGGCCGTAGTGTTTGCTTTAAAGATTTGTAGATATTATCTCTATGGACAACGGTATGAGATGTACATTGACCATAAGAGTTTGAAGTATTTCTTTACTCAGAAGGAGTTGAATTTAAGGAAAAAAAGGTGGTTAGAATTGATTAAAGATTATGATCTGAATATAAATTACTACCCTGGAAAGGCCAATTTGGTGGCGGATGCATTAAGTCGAAAGAATTATGAATAGGTTGCGTTATTGTTAACAACTCAACGTACACTAGTTCAAGAATTTGAGAGGATGTAAATTGGGTTTGACTGGTGTGAACCTAATAGTCAACTGATGAATTGGGAATTGCAACCTACTCTATTAGAGAGAATAAAGCAAAAACAAGAGGAAGATAAGGGTCTGATGGAGATAAAAGAGAAATTAAGTAACGGACAAGACCTTGACTTTAAGGTGGATGATAGAGGTATAATAAAGTTTAGAGGAAGAATATGTGTACCACAAGATGTTGACATAAGGAAGCAAATTTTGGATGAAGCACATATTACAAGTTATACTGTGCACCCCGGAGGAAATAAAATGTATCAAGATTTAAAACTCATATATTGGTGGAATGGGATGAAAAGAGAGGTGGCACAGTATGTATCAGAATGCATTACATGCTAACAAGTTAAAGCAGAACACCAAAGACCGGGTGGACTATTACAACCTTTAGAAATACCGAGATGGAAATGGGACCATATTACTATAGATTTTGTGGTAGCATTACCAATGACTCAAGTTGGATACGATTTCATTTGGGTAGTCGTGGATAGACTAACGAAGAGTACATACTTCTTACCTTATTGGACGGATGATTCAATGGAAAAGATAGCTAAGCTATATATCCGAGAAATAGTAAGGTTACATGGTGTACCTGAGAGTATTGTTTTTGATTAGGATAGTCAGTTTGTATCCAAATTTTGGGAGAGTTTACATAGAGCTTTGGGTACAAATTTGTAGTTTGGTACAGCTTATCACCCACAAACAGATGGGTAGTCTGAACGAACAATTCAAACTCTAAAAGATATGTTATGAGCTTGCGTGTTAGATTTTGGAGGTGATTGGGATAAATATTTGCCATTGATAGAATTTACCTACAATAATAGTTATCATGTAACCATACAGATGGCACCTTATGAAGCATTATATGGGAGGAAGTGTAGATCGCTACTGTATTGGGATCACGAAGAGCATGCCATGATTGGACTAGATATGATCAATCAAACAAGTGAGAAGATTAAGATTGTTCAACAGTGAATGAAAGAAGCTCAAGATCGTTATAAGAGTTGGGTTGACTTAAAAAGAAGGCTATTAGAATTTGAAATTGATGATCATGTTTATATTAAAATAAGCCCATTCAAAGGACTTAGATGGTTTGGCTAAAAGGGAAAACTGAGCCCACGATACATTGGTCCATTTGAAGTATTGGAAAAAGTTGGCAATGTATCCTACCGAGTAGCTTTACCTCCAAGTTTATTGGGCTATCATAATGTATTCCATGTTTATATGTTAAGAAGATTCGTTAAGAACCCGAATACAATAGTGGAGATAGAGCCAGTGGAGTTAATGAGAAATTTTCAACTTGTGAGGCAACCCATAAAAATATTGGATAATCAGGTTCAGAAGTTAAGGAATAGAGATATGGAGTACATGAAGATTCAATAGAACGAAGGTCCAGACTTGGAGATGACTTGGGAACCAAAAGTCGCGATGGTGGAGCAGTATCTATGGCTTTTCTAACTTCCAGGTTAGTAAAAGTATACAAATTATTGTATTTAGTCATTTAAGTACAATTTAGATATACAGAAGTTTTGAGGACAAAACTTTTTTGAAGGAGGGTGGAATTGTAAGCCCTAAAGTTAACCCAAGTGACCGTAGGATTGAACTTAGAATACAAAGTTTAGGGTGATCGGTTAAAGAATCCGATCAAACCCAAATTATAAATTATGGATAGAAAAATTAATAAAAACAACCTTGTAAACTTGAACTTAAGAAAATAAGTAATAAAATAGGAGACTATAAAATTTTCAAATTTTAAGTATAAGAATTGTTAATTATCGAAAAGGTTAAAAGTGTAATATAATAACTAATAAATTACTAGAGATTGATTATATGTATATTAAATATTATAGAATGACCTAAATAATAATTAGGAATGTTCACATGTACCCCACATGTATTTACGTGTAGATAAAAATATGCGAAATTTTTTAAATTGTTTAAAAACTTATTAAATAATTAAGGAAAATTACTAATTAATTAAGAAAAAATAAGAAAAAAAAAATCAGAGGAATTAGGAATGAGGTGGATGTGGTTGTGGTAAGTCAGGAAGTGAAGAAGAAAAAATTGCCCAATCAAAATCAAGCAACACAAAAGCAAAAAACTAAGGGATTTGGGCAATGTCTTGTCTAATTTAATGCACATTAATTACCACAAAACTCTATAAATAGGGAAAAAATTTACAGAGTTTCTTTAGACAGTTAGAAATTAGAGAAAAATAGAGAGCATCGAAATTTAAGAGAAAAACTAGAGTAAAAAAAAAAAGAAAGAAAAACTATGCAGTTGGAGTTAATGAGTCCAACCTACACACCACCACCACCACTCCCCTACTTCAGACCTACCGTCTAAACCGGCTGACACACCTGGACCGGAGTTGGATGGGTAAAAAGCATTGAATCGAGTGAGTCCTTTATCTGCTTCGGTTTTGTATAATTTCTTAAAATTATTTATTTTGCTCAGAAAATTATGAAACTTGTTATTGTGAGGTTTTATTGTATGTAGATTTAGGGAAAAATAGTGATTAAGTTTAATCACGTCTGAAAATATAGGGTTCTTAACAAATTAAGCAAAACTGATCATGATTAGAACTAGAAATAAATAGATTTAGGAGTATAGTTTGGAGCTCAAATTTTTTCTGTAAAATACTTAAGTGATATAAAATAGTGCTATGAATCCATTTTTATAAATTTAATTTTCAAAATTTTTAAGTAAATTTTTAGCCCTAAAATGATGGAAAAATTAGGTAATTTTGGGTTAATTAAGTGATTAAGTAATTAATTACTGATTTAGATAGTAATTAAATGTTTAGGGATATTAATCTCTGTTGTGGAAACCTAATCCTAGCCTTTGGAGTATTAAGTGTAATTAATTTAGGAATCAGTTAGTAATTATAGGAAATTAGGAATATGTGGAATTGGAAATTTAATAAATATGAAAAATTAGGGTTATTTAGATAATATAATAATAAAAATCAGAATATACTAAATCTGAAACAAAATTTAATTTTAGGTAATTGTATAAAAAATGTAAGATTTTCTCACATTGGAAATAAATCCAGTACTCTAATTATGATTAGTGTGTACCGAACAGTTTAGAATACTAAATTAAGACCTAATAGGATATTAGAATACTCGAGCTTAATGTGATTAATTTCACATTAGGATCTAAGCATATTTAAGATTCCAGAATCAAAACTAGAATCAAATTTAGGAACCGAACTCCAAAATAAGGTGAAATGAATCATTAGTATATAATAGGTATACATGGAAAAATGAGTTAAATTATAACTTATAATATGAATACTTAAAGTATAAGTACTAAAAAAACCTATTTGTATTATAGGATATCCAGAGACGAATCGGCTTGTAATTAAATAATCGAGCGATTGAGAAATTCCAAATAAATTGGGTTATTACTTACTGTATTAGAGTACTATTTTTATGGTACTCGGAGACTTAGGATTGTATATGGTTGTGATTGTAAGTAATTTACGCATGTGTTTTATGTATCTGAATTCGTGCTGAAATTTGTAATATGATTGATTTTATGTTATGATTGAATTGGTGTGAAATTGTTTGAAAACCCTAAATGAAATTTAATCTTATTCGACTCTAATGACCTAAAATATCATGCATTGCAACCCGTTAGGGAATCATTAGGATTCTCTAACCAAATACCGACCCCTTCGAAAGGGATAACGCATGATTGCATAATGGTCCCTTCTTCATCCTTAGTCGAACTAAGTGACAGAAGAGGAGGTTGTAGTGAGGGTGAAGTCAATGGTTCGAAGGTAGTTGTGGGAGGAGCGATGTCTCCATTGCACAAGCTTGGGTTTGGTTATGAGCTACTGCATAACATGGAAACTCCTCAACTCGGATTAGAGTGGGTGAAATTTCTCTGATTTCACAACGGACCGGACTACGTTGTGCGATGACACTTGATTATTGCATTGCGTAAAAATAATTGTTTGATAATCTGGTTTGTGTTTATATACATTTATGAGTCTCCAATTCAACTTACTAAGCTGTAGTTGCTCATACCCTTATAGATCTTTTTGCAGGTCCTGATTTCTGAATACTTCAAGTATTATGCCGCCTTACAATTATCTAAAGGTTAGTTCTTTTGAAGCCAGGGGTGTAAGGATCAATTTACTTAGTAGTGAATGTATAGTTAGAGTGTTTTTTGTAGTTTGAGGATAAAAGATTGATAGTTGTTATGTAAATTAGTGAATCGTTATGTTTATGTAGAGTTTCCTAGAAAGTTGTGTGGACTTTACATATAATTATGTATGTTTATTAAAAATTTGTGATATTTACTAAAATTAAAGTTAAACATTTAATTAGACCGTTTACTTCAAAGTGAGGAGTTATCGATGCCTTGTGTAGATCATGTCTATGGTAGTTACTGTGAGGCCGGTTACTATTATAGAATGGTTTACACGACGGAACTATTGCGACTCTGCGACTTTGGGGCGTAACAACTACCTTGTCCTCAAGGTGAAAATCTAGATATCTTCATTGAAAGTGGGACATGTCAACCCAAGTAGCTTCTTTTGGTGGTAGAGATTCCTACTAAACTAATAGTTGTTGAACTGGTCTAGACTGACAAATAATGTATCTGTTGTCTAAAATTACTAATGGTTGGACTAAAGGATGATTCTCATGAGAATCTAATGGTAATGGAACCACTATTGGCAACTCCCCTTCTACTTTTCTTAACAAAGAAATATGAAACACTAGAAGAATCTTAGAGAACTCTAGTAACTCCAATTTGTACACCATTGGTCCAATTTGGTCTATAACTTTAAAAAGGCCGTAGTATCGTCGACTTAGTTTAGAAGAGCTTCTCTATGCCACGGATCCTTATCTATATGGTTGAAGTTTAACATAGACATAATCCCTTATCTCAAATGCTTTATCCGTTCTATGTTGGTCAGCTAAATTCTTCATTCTTAACTGAGTTTGAAGGAGATTGATCGTCAACTATTTCAAAATAATGTCTAGTGAATGCAACTCCTGTTCGACAACTTCATTAAAAGTTGATCCCTGTGGATAATTAATTATCTGTAGATGATCACATCCGTATAAAGCTGTAAATGGGGTCATTTTAGTGTTAGTATGAAAGATGGTATTAAAAGAATACTTAGCCCAATACAAAAATTTTACCTAGTCAGATGGATGGTCCATTACAAAAGATCTCAAATATTGCTCCAAGCATCTATTGAGTACTTCAGATTGTCCATCTGTTTATGGATCGTAAGCTGAACTCGTATTTAAAGTAGTACTACTTAGTCGAAACAATTCTTGCCAAAAATGGCTAGTGAAAACTTTATCCCTATCTATAACAATTGATTTGGGAAGACTGTGCAACTTCACTATTGTTTGAACAAACAATTCTGCTAATTTTGTTGCTATATAATTGGTCTGTAATGGACCAAAGTGAGAATATTTTGTCAATCTGTCAACCATAACTAAAATGACTGTACGTCCCTTTGAAATAGGAAGTCCAACAATAAAATCCATAGCAATTTCTTCGAATAGTTTGGAAGGTATGTTTAGTGGTTGAAGTAAACCAGTTGGTGAAGTAGTCAAATATTTAACTTGTTGGCATATATTGCAACTCCTAACAAAATCCTCCACATCTTTTCTCATACCTTCCCAAAAGAAAGAAGTACTTAATCGCTTTAATGTCTTCAAAACTCTTATATGACCTCCTACAGGGGTACAATGGAACGCACGAAGTAATTATGGTATGATGTTCGTTTTGGTATCTTAAAAATTCGATTACCAAGAAATAATAAGCTATCATTGACATGTAATGGATACAAAAGTTGCTCACCCTTCACACAGTCCTCCATCCATTTCTTCCATGTAGTATCATGTTTATACTGATACTGCATATAAGAAATAAAATCAAAAGAAGGCATGGTAATAGCCATGTACTAACTTGTTTCCTCAAATTACCTAAACAATGCATCGACTACTTTATTGTCCACTCCTAGCTTGTATTGAACATCGTAATCATAACTAAGAAGTTTCACTAAGTAATGTTGTTGTTCTAGGGTTTAAATAGTTTGAGTTAATATTTCCCTTAAACTCTTCTGGTCAGTACATATTATAAAATGTCTTCCCAGTAAGTAATGCTGTTGTTTCTTAATTGGCTCAACTATTGCTACTAATTCTTTCACAAAAGCTCCTACTTTCTATAGTTTGAGACTTAACTTTTTGCTAAAGAATGCAATTGGTTGGCCCTCCTGATGCAATACTGCTCCTATTCCTATCCTTAATGCATTTGTTTCAACAATGAATGTTGCTTCAAAATTTAGGAGTGCTAATACTGGAGTTTTTATTAATGTCTCCTTAAGGCATTTAAAAGCCTGTTATGCTTCCTTTGTCCACTTAAATGCATCTTTCTTTAGTAGATTAGTAAGCGGTGTTGCTATATGAGCATATCCTCTCACAAATCGCCTATAATATCTAGAAAGCCCCAAAAATCCATATAACTGCTTTTGTGATTGAGGAATAAGTCGCTATTTGATTGCTTCAACCTTACACTTATCCGATTGAACTCCTTGTTTTGACACAATATGGCCCAAATATTCAATCCTCTGCTGGCTAAAAATATACTTGCTCTTTTTTGCATAAAAAGTGTTGTTTAAAAGTACCTTTAATACTTGAGCTAAATGCTCTATGTGCAACTCTTAAGACTTACTATAAACCAAAATGTCATAAAAAAAAATGACGACAAACTTTTGTAAGAAAGGTCTAAAAATTTGGTTCATAAAAGATTGAAATATGGATGGTGCATTTGATAGTCCAAAGGGCATGACTAAAAATTCATAATGGCCTTCATGTATACGAAAAGCTATCTTGTGAATGTCTAAAGGAGCCATTTTGATCTGATGGTATCTCGCTCATAAATCTAACTTCGAAAAATAATGAGATCCCCACAATTCATCTAATAATTCGTCGATGGTTGGTATAGGAAATTTATCCATGATAATAGCTTGATTAAGAGCTCGATTAAGAGCTCTATAATCTATACAAAAATGCTAAGTTCTGTCCTTTTTTTTTAACCAACAATACCGATGAAGAGAAAGGACTTATACTTAGGCGAATAGCTACTGAGTCCAACATTTCCCTTACTAACTTCTCTATTTCTGATTTTTGAAAATTGGGGTAATGATAGGGGTGTACATTGATTGGTTTGGTTTCATCCTTAAGATGAATATGGTGTTGAATCTCCCTCAAAGGTGACAATGATGATGGAGTTGCAAATACTTCTTGAAATCTGCCCAATATAGATTCAATTTCTGTATTGCTAGTAGTATTAATAAAAGAAACCTCTTTTTAAGCCACCAAGCTACAAAAAAAAAAAAAAAAAAGAATGCTCTCTACTGCTATCAACTTGTGCAATTGAGGAGAATGAATCAACTTTGAGGGCATACAATTTGTACCATGCAAAATTACTTTTGTATCATCAACACTGAATTCCGTAGTAAGTTCACTATAGTAACTGGTCCTAAAGTAGACAACCACTACACCCCTAACGCTACGTTAGCTCCTTGTATTGGTAATATGAAACAATCAATAGAAAAAGAATGTTGCTGTACATTCATTTCAATCCTCTGCAAACTCCTTGACACTCAAGCAAAATCCCTATTCCCAATCATTACTTTGAATTTAAGAGTATCTAATACATCCATCTTAAGTTGTCGCACAACCTTTGGCTATATGAAATTATGTGTACTACTCGTGTCCAGCAAAATATTGATTGATTTCCCTTTTATTTTTCCTTCCATTCGAAATGTCTTTGGTGCAAATGCTCTCGATAGAGCGCAATAGCTGATTTCTACAGTTTCTTCTTCAATTTCTACAGTTTGATATTGATCCACAATATTATCTACTTGCCCTTCAACCTCATTGATATTCTCCTCATCCTCATCTGGGCTTATCATAATCATAAATTTGGCTTTACAAACATGTCCTATATGATACTTTTCATCACAATTATAACATAACCCTTTTTCTCTTCTAGATAACAACTCTAAAGCAAACATTTTTTATATTGGTATGGATGGTTTTGTAGAAGTTTGAGAAATTGGTTGTTTGGAAATGGTCTGATTTGACATTGGTGTTGTTAATAATGGAACGTTTTGTTGAACATTGGGTTAATTTGATGATGTATATTTGTGATTATTGGAAAAAATTGTTGGTTTATATGAGGTTTGTCTTGATGGAAAAAATTGGTCTTGTTTTTGGTATGGTAAAAGATTCAAATTCTTTAATTTGTCTTCTCGTAATTTGGCTCTGTACATAGCTTCAATTAATGTTTCTATTTGAATACTCTGCAACTCTTGTTGAATTATTGGTTTTAAACCAAAAATAAAGCAACTTTTTAACGACCTGTCAAACATGCCTATAACCCTATTACAAAGTGACTCAAATTCATTAATATAATCATCAATAGATCCTTTCTGAGTTAGCTTTGTTAACTTCCCTTGATAATCCTCAAATTGTGACTGCCTAAACCGCAATTTCAAGGCTTCTAAAAATTGTGACCAAGATTCTAACAAGTGATTGTTATGCATCCAAATATACCATTGTGCCACCTGAGTTTCTAATGCAAAAGATGCAAATTGTAATTTACTCCCAACTGGTATACTATGATAGTAAAAAAATTTCTCAACCTTGAAAATCCAACTAGTAGGATCTCCTCTCGAAAATTTTGGCAATTCTACTTTTATTTGAACTAAATGTGCATTATTGTCTTGAATTGCATTATTAGAAAATGATGAATCATTACTTATTGAAAGATTCTGATTTTTACCTTCTTGAGGCTGTTTCTGCATAGAATTTGTCAAGGTTTGTAGTTGCACCATCACATTCTAAAATTTTTTGTTGATATCTTGTCTGAAGCCATTCATTTATGCATTTAACTTCTTTAACCCCACTTTGTTACTTTCTACTTGTTCTTGCCATTGGGAAGCCCCCCTTGGAATGATTCGCCATTGATGCTCCACAAGAAAAATCAATGAAAGCACCAATATTACACTTTTAAGGCTTAGCCTACTATTTTCTAATATTGACAGGTGAAATATCTCAGTTTTCTCTCTCTCCTTCTGAATACTCTCAAATACCACTTTACTTTCTCTTCTTATGCCTCTCTAACTCTCTTAGGGTTTCTTTTCATTCTTTTGATTATACTCTTAAACTCAATGTTTACTTTGACTTAATGTTTATTTTTTATGTTTGCAAGGTGAATGATGGTAAAGCTAATCTTTGATATTCAAGTTTCAGAGCAACTCCAAGAAAGAAAGGAGTATGGAAAGAAAGGAAATTCGGGTATTTCGATACCCTCTTTAGTATTCTCTTTTCCTTTTTATATTCTCCACTAATTTTGTTTGTATCGTACTTTATACTACTGGATCTATTAGAAATTGGTTATTTTCCTTCAGATATGTTATTGTACATACAATCTGTTATTCACTGATATTCTTTTTCTATTTGTATGCTTAAGTCTCTATATCCCTTAAGTATCCCAGTCTTCACTTATTTCTCAGTGCCTTACTATTTGATGGATATTGATTCATGACATTGGGCTTCATTTTAGACTTGGCCCGCTCCTAGGAGATAATTGGAACCATAATTACAATCTAGTTTGAGATACTTCTTGTTCTTCCTTTTTTTTTTTTTTTTAAATTTCATATTGAGTTTCTATTACATTATATTCTATATGTGGAGAATTTTACTTCTAGTTTTATTTGTTAGATTGACTTTAGTTAAATTATTTAGTAGACTTCATTTATCAGAAAGTTAATTGCTAATTTAGTTCATCTTTTGTTAGATTGACTTATTAAATATGATTTGAGAAGATATTTAACGAGAGTCATTGTAGTATGTATATAAATACACATATATGTGCATATTTATGGTGTATAGTAGGTATCAGAGCCTTCATATATTTATACCTTGCTATGGACATGTGATGAAGTTGTTATATCTCAAGTTTTGGAGCGGAAGAGGCACCGTTCATATAAATTAGCGATCATGTTACTGTTTATGTTTTAGAGAACATTATCACATTAAGAGTTGTCTGAGAACATTTTATTGGGCAGGTGCTTCTTTTATTTATTTTTAGGAAGTAACTAAGTGGGGATTACTAATTGATGAGGTTCATCTTAATTAAGAAGTTTAATGTCTACACTTCAATTTTTAAGTTCGCAACAGAGTGAAATAGTACTCACTCGATAATCAAGTATGTCCTTTTTTCTTTTTTTCGGAAAAAGAAATGATCCCATCAAAATTATGAGAGAGATTGATTTAGATATGGATGTGATTAAATTTGGGGTAGAACTAAGTGGAACAGAACCATTCATGTATTTTTGAATCTATCAAATCATATTTTATAAGATCTCGTATCGATTTTTATAAATTCTTAAATAACTTTTCGAGTAATTAAGTTCAGATGTATATCACCCGCAATAAAAATGAACACAAGAAAAGATGTAGTTGAATTTGAATAATTTATGGACAATCGGTCCATGTCATGCATATGGATCACCTACTAACTGGCTTTTAAATCCCATAAACCATTTTTAAGGCTTTGGTTACGCTCTAAGGCGTTTGAACTACCGAATTCGTACAAGTTTCATCTATTAAGGTGTAGCTTTTTTAAGAAAAAAATTTCACTATTTACGATGTCTGAATGGGACTATCTATTTCATTAAAATCACAAGATATATCAAATTTTGAAATATAACCCACAAATCTAATGGTGTGCATTAGAATTTGCAAGATCAGATTGCGTATCCTCTTGCGTCGACACAGGGAGACAAGGCATAGAAGTGCGCATTCGGTCAGTCAAAAGAGGGTGAGGTTTCCAAGTGCCAGCCGATATAGCTTTGATGTTTCCTATAGTATCAAAGCCATCCAATAAGCGTTGTCAATACTTACGTACCGAATAAAAAACTAAGACAGTACCATTTGCCCTATGCCAGAAATAGAATGGATTATTGAACTATTAGACAATCGCACGTTTCTCCAAGTTGAACTTGGACGGCATCTAAATCGTTAGATTCATCGGAATTTCCGATCTATGGATGAACGTCCCGCAACTTACAAGAATAACGCGTGTCGTACAATAAATCTTGCATTAGAGAGAGTGCGTGAGACGGATTGTGTATATAAATTAAGTTTATTTATATATTTTTCTATGATAAGGTTAGTAATATAGCATTACTTAATACCGATTAAGATAATTTACTATAAATGGTTAGTAAGTTATCTTTTTTTTTTTATTTTCCTTTTTTATTTAATTAGTTTTTTTAATTTATAAAACTTATTGACCTATTATCCAGATAATATATTAAACTATTTTAATAAGATGGACAGTTTAAATTAAATTTTTATAAATTAATAGTTTGGATACGGTAATACTATTAATAGCGTTACAGTAATGCTAACCCCCTTTATATATATATATATATATATATATGAGGATGTAATCATTCATTATAAAGTATCTAATAACCTAATAAGGTAATATATTATAGGGTTTTTATTGCATTTTCAGATATAGTTCAAATACTATAAAGTTTAAGTTGGGATTTTGAAACTAAAAAACCAATGGGATACTCAACTTACAAAAAAATAATAATTAATAATAACTTTTGCTCTTAACTTAGATAAGCTTTAGTTTAGATACTAGGGTTGGGCAAAGAAATCATGAGACATAGATCAAATCGTAAATCCAACCGAAGAAACCAAATTTTTTTACGAACCATTTAGTCATTATTCGGTTTGGTTATATATAAACGGTTCGTAGTTTGATTTAGGGAAGCAAACTGAATCATTTTGAATCGAATTGAACTGTTTGGTTAAATAAAAATAATTTTATGTAATTATTTTGTTTTTTTTGTTTTTATTTTTTCTATCAATTTTTATAAATTTCATCAAATTTTTCATATCTTCTTCTTTTTTGTCTTATTTTTGAGTAAATTATTAAGATTAAGTTGAGTAAGTTTTATCTAAAATTTCCGATCTTTAGTATAGCTCTTTTGTTTTCTTTATATTATTTTTGGCAAGCAGCTTTACTTCTCCCTTCTTATTGTTTATTCATTAACGTAAAGTTTCTTATCTTCATTCAGTTAAGTTGAGTTTGTTAAGATAATGAATTATTACACATAATAAATATATGAGAAATTAATTAGAAACATATGAAAGTTCAATTGAAAGAAAAACGCGTTATTAAAGATAAAAATATTTAGTGAAAATTTGATATAAATAGTTTAAATCAGACTAAACTGATTTTAATTAGGTTTGAAAAATTTATAAATCAAACCGTGTGATTAGGTTTGATTTAAAATAAAAAAAAAAGAAACCAATTCGTTATATTAGGTTCAATTCAATAAGAGAGGCAAATCGTATCAAACTGAATTGTGCCTCTCCCTACTTGACACGAGTATATTGAGCATTTGTTCATATTGAATGAACACGCAACTGACCAAAAGCTATAGACGAAGAGGTTCCCTGAAAAATATTTAGGCTTTGTATCGAGAACTTCAGTTGTAGACTTGAATTCCTAGTGTCGATAGTTTAGTAAAATCAGTTGTCTCCATGAAACAAAAGCATTAAGCGCTGAGGGAAAATGATAATATGAAAATCTTGTATTACAAGTAATTGAAGGAAAAATTATTCAGAAAAAAAAAAAAAACCAGATTCGACATCTAATCTTGGATAATGTCAAACCATATGGATTAGTATGTTTACACTAAAACTGCCAGAATGAGAAAATAATCTGTCCAATGTATAGAATACTTAAGAGGAAAACGTCCAATAAATTTTAAATAGGCTTTTTAAACTTTCAACATGTTATTTCACTTCCTTATAACTTTTCAAAATCCATACATTCTCCTCAAATTAATGCAGAAATTCCAAGATCATAGCTATTATGATCCTTTTAATGGTGTTCATCCCCCCTCCTTTTTTTTTTTTTAATTATTTCTGTATTTCGAAAAATTATGGAGACAATACTAGGATTGCACCTGAAGAATTACTTAGGAGGCATATATGCTATTATTCCTATCTTTGAAGTCACTAGCACCAGCCTTGAGGCCACCTGTTTCGAGCATCCCACCTATGAAACCACCTCCTTTTCTTCTGACGATTCGAACCGCCCAAGTTGACAGTCTTGTGGTTGCTTGGTGTTGCCAGAAACTTCAGAAGAAATCGAACTTTGCTGTGGGGACTCGACGGTGTTGGCGGAACAACAACAGCTGGTGTACAAGGATAGTGGTGTTGCTGTTGGTTCGATTTGGGCATGTTGTAGCCAAATATATCATCATCCTCTGTCGGAAAGATCTCATCATAATGAGTCCTTATGGTAGTGAGCCTCAAGTACCTTTGTTCGAGCGACTCCTTTGGTATGTCTCTTGCTAGCATTGGAGATGCACCACCCCAGTTGTTGGTGCCCGTACGAGGATGTTGTGGTGTTCTGAATTCCAAGAGCTCTCCATGATGCATTTGGTTTCTCATCTCTTGATCTCTCGCTTTTTCTGTGTTTGTGCTTTTTCTTTTCTCAGTTTGCTTGAGTATGGTTCTCGAGTCTCTGCAATCTTTTGATATCTTGCAATTTGTGTATATCGATCACTCGTCCGCAAGTTGCTCGTTTCTATTGTGCAACTGATTACACACTCTAAGAAAAAGTAAATAAATAGTACGATAGGCGGTTTTTTTTTTTTTCCTTAGAAAAATAATATTTACCCATTACTTAAATATGTGATGTATTAATATTAATAAATCTTTTTTTTATATGGGAAAATAAAAATGACTTCAATTGTTCTAATAGCTATGTATATCGATGAATGTCGCGTAAATATTAATAAAATTTTGACACATAAAAGTACAATTAATATTTTTTCAGAATATACCTTATTTTATTAACATATATCAAAATTTTATTGATATTTGTACATCACTTATATATTTACACCGCATGTTAGTAGAATTAAATATTTTTTCCTTAAAGATACCAACTAACGTTTTTATATTAATTGGTTGGCAACATGACATTAATTAATTAATTAATCACTTGGTGTACTCCGTCGGGATGGTTTGGATATTGGAAAGGTTTGATGGATGTGGCAATTGGTTAAGGTTAAGAACATTTACTAGTGAAGGATGTTAGCAGATTCGTGCGGAGCATTGACGCATGGCCAATCATAGGAAGGCCTTTGACATGAACTAGGAGATTTCTTGTCACGTTTCCTCTACGACTCATCGTTGTTTCGAAAGGAACATTGAAATAAATCGAGCTATTTTTGTTAAAATAGCGGAAGTTTATTGCTTGAAAATGATGGGTAATATTGTGGACAATTAAATAAGGAAACTAAGTAAGCTAACAATATATATAGAGTATGTTAAGAAAATCATCAGAAAAAAAAAATGTCATTTCTAACTAATAAACCTTGAATTAATCAGACATTTTCCTAAATTTATCCCCAACTTTCAAACCCTAAAACTAACGTGTCCTTTGTTTCATGCTTATCCCCTCTGAATAACAGTTATCTCTTCTCTTTCAAACCGTATTTCATCCCTCTCCTTCAATCCATCACAAATCCAAGAATAAGAATCAAAGTAAGTGTATTTTGTTCTCAAAGTCTTAGTTTTGATTGTCCTAACTTAGAGCCAGTGAAAAACTCTTCATTTAATCAGAATTAAAGAAGGAAGGAGTTTCAAAAAAGATTATTGATGCATAATGGAGATTTTATACGTTTTCCATTTGGGGATATATGGATTTTAAAGGCTTCTGATTGTGTGTGCCAAGGTGTAAAAGAACAAACTTTTCAAGAAGGGTGAGTTTCTTGTTATCTATTTGATTATATTTTTAACTTATGGACTTGAAATTGGGAAGACGATTATGATAGTGAAAGTGTAGGGCTGGGTAGTAAAACGGATGTATGGACTGATTAACGTATGGCTGTGTGCATAATTGTGATGGTGAAAGGAATCTGTAGATTTTCGTATGAAATTGCAAAAAAGCACGTTGACAAGCTTCAAAGTATGCTTTGTGTTTATGCATTGTTTGTAAGGGAAGCTCCCGAGTACATCCAATGAGCTCCTGAGTTTGCTCAATTTTCCCAGACTTCTTTGCTCTCGGCGAGGGAAGCTTCAAAGTATGTCTGGTGAGCTCTGAAGTTCGTTTAGATCTATAGAAATTCCATATCATGGTGCATCCATAAAGCAACAGACTTCAACTCCTTCACTTTCATTCTCCTTAGTACTTTTTCAACATATTTCAGCGCTTGATTCCACCTAGTCTTAAGCAACAACACTCTACAAATCACCTAGAACAATTTGGATCTCTCCTAGTCCTTCTCGTCTTTCTCATAAATAAGCATATCTTATTTTAGTGACTTGGATTGGACTCTTAAGGCTAATCTTTGATGCATACCAATTTCATCATAAAAATCACCTATTTTATGACCTTAAATATATATTATAACTATTTCATTAATTTTTAAATATCTAATTACACTTTAATAACAGTATGTACTCCATAATTCTTTATAATAGTTACGGTATTTGGGGGTGATGGGTTAGCTAAGATTAACCAATAAGATGTAAGTTAATATACCTAAATGATTTAATGAATATTAAGCATCCTAGACAGGATTTTGGAATAAACTTGCATGCATTGCTTAATTGGTCATAATTATGGTTTCATATCAGTGTTTAAGATTAAGGAAACCTAATATAATTTGAAGAGCCCATTCCAGGTATATGGTTACCATGTTTGTTGCTTAAGCACATTGGCTAAGTCTGCATCGAATCTAATAACTATATGACACTGATTAATGTGCTGCTTATACTTGGTTATTGTCAATGTACTGCAAGTACTAATGATGTTAACATAGTAACCTAATGATCGATGTGCAGCATTGTCCTAAATGGAGTTGTACATCAAAATAATTTGGGTAGATTTTGTTGAATTTAGGATTCATTATTTGATTTTGATAAGAATAAAACAAAATCTGTATATCTAAATATGTTATTTTTGAAGAGGACAAAAACAAATAGATGATTAAATTAAGTATTATTTGATTATTTTGAGATAATTGAATAAGTTCAATTAGCTTGCTTAATGATTAAATATATCAATTATCTCTACAAGAAATTTAATCTTTTGAAGTGATGATCAAATGATCTTGAAGTTATATTGCAAAGAGCATTTGTTTGTTGTGTATTAAAAGAATTTTCAGGTGATATTTGACCTATTGGGTTAACAGCTCGAGGAAGAACCAAGCTAACAGTATAAAGCCTTGGAAAACAAAAAAAAAAAAAAAAAGCTCACTAACTTAGAAGAATTAGCTTGCCGGTTCACTTGCTTGTAGAGTAATTTTTACTGACTTGCCTGTAGTTCAAAGTACTAGCATGTTGGTAAGTCAAATTCAACTAGTTGTTGGAGCATTGAATGCATTGTAACGGGAAAAAATGAATGGGATAATATAAATGCTTAACAACTTGACCAAGGATAGTAGGGAACTGATCTTTTGCTACAATATTTCAACATTCTCTTGTATTCTTGTTGTCTATAATTTTCATTGTCTCTTGTATCATAAATTGCTTATATTTAGAGAGATTTGAAGTATAGTACTTGTGAGCTATTAGTAGCAAGTATTAAGAGTTAAAAGTATTACACCAATAATTCTTGAGATTCAGTTTTTGTATTGAGAGTTGAGATTATGATTTGTGTTGAGAGTTGTTAGTGTGAAACTTGTGTAATCAAGTTTGTGTTTATGTAGCTCTTAGAGCTTGGATTGAGAAATCAATAAAGTGATGTGAAGTCCTCGGTTGGAGGTATTGTGTGTCCATAGAGACTAGAGGACAGTTCGAACTCCACGTTATATCCGAGCTTGATCTTCTTTATCCCTATCTCTTTTATTTTTCGCACTTATTATTGTTCTATTGTTGCTTTGATTACTCTTATTATTACATTTAGTTGTTTATATCGAAAAAGAATTGCAATTTATCCTTAAACTCAATTCACCCCTCTCTCTCCCTCTTTAGTTTAGTTTAGTTTAGTTTAGTGTTCTTTAATTGGTATCAAAGCTAGTCTCTAGTCGCTTGCTTAACCGTATATTAGAGTAAAGGTCATAGCATTTAATACACTAGGTTTTATGAAAAGGCAAGCTATAAATAGACCACCACTCTTAACTGGAAATAATTATCCTTATTGAAAACATAGAATGAGTATATTTTTAAAAGCATAAAATAGATTATTATGGTAAGTAGTGGACAAAGGACCATTCAAGATAGAAGGTAAAGTAGAAGATAATTATACCGATAATGATTAGAAGTTGTTAAACTTAAATGAAATAGCTATGAACATTTTGTATTGTACCATTAATGAAAATAACTTTAATAGAGTTTGTATATGTAAGAGTGCTAAGAAAATTTGGAAAGAATTAAAAGGTACATATGAAGGAACTAGTCGAGTAAGGGATATAGAGATAAGCTTATTATGGGGATAATTTGAAAACTTTAGAATGGATCCAAATAAAACTATTGATGAGATGCATAATAGATTCATCAATATCATCAATTATTTGAGTGTTCTTGGAAAGACATTTATTAACCTTGAAATAAATTCCAAAATTCTTAGGTCTTTGCTAAGAGATTGGGAAGTCAAGAGAACTGTAATTGAGGAAGCTCATGATCTTAACACAATGCCAAAAGAGTAACTTCTTGGAACTCTTAAAACTAATGAGATGATTAAAAAGCAAGGAGAGGAATCCAAGAAGAAAACAATTGCTTCAAAAGCAACCAAAGAGAGCTCTAGTAGTGATGAAAGTGAGGATGATGATGATGTGGCAATGATCATGAGAAATTTTAAGAAATTCATGAAGTTTAATAGGAAATTGGAAAAAGATAAGGATGAAAACATATCTCGGTTAAGGAAGGAGAAGAAGGAAGTAATCAAGTGCTATAATTGCCAAAAATCGGGTCACATTCAACAATATTGCTCGAATCTTAAGAAGGCCGAGAAAGGAGCAATGAAAAAGGTTATGATGGCAATTTGGAGTGATTCAAGTGACTTAGAAGGAGAAATGTGCTTTATGACAATGGACAATGGGGTATGTTCTACTTCTAGTGATTCTTCATTTGATGAGCTCAAAAATATGTATGATGAGTTACTTAATGAATTTATTAAGGCTCAAAAGAAAAACAAGATGATGAAACAAATGATGATTGAAATAGGAAGTGAATTTGATTTATTTAGAAATGAATATAATAAGGTGAATGATGTCAAAGAAAGTTTAGAGGAGGATATTGAGCACTTAAGATTAGAAGTTAATAAATTAAATAGAAACAATGAAGCCTTAAATCTTAGGAATGAGGAGTTGGCTAAGAAAAATGATCAATTGAAAGAAAAGTGCAACTCTCTTGAAACAAAAGTTGATAGCATGAAAAATGAGGATAATATGATTGACAGGTTAGGAGAGCTTCAAATTGAAAATGCTATGTTGAAGTCTAGCTTGGATGATTCAAAACAAACTATAGCTAAGTTTAAGAATGGAGAAAAGAATTTAGATAAGCTCCTTGGCTCTCAAAAGCAAGGATTGAACAAAACTGGAATTGGCTATAGTAGGGAATATATTTACAAGTCTTACAAAAGTGACTTTGTAAAAGCAACAACTAAGACTTGTAACTATTGCAGTAGATATGGTCATATTGCACATATGTGTGCAAAATGTCGCAATATCGATTTGAATCATAAAGGTAAAATGGCTTAGGTTCCAAAAGGATAAGGATATATTATTGCAACTAACCACAAAAGACTCAAACTCACATAGGTACCAAAGAAGCAATCACATGTTTTTGTAGAAACTTCAAGTGAGAGCAACTTAAGAAACTCGAATGGAGAATGCTTAAAGAAAATTGGAAGTGCCTCTAATATGGTATTTGATTCAAGAAATTCATTCAAGTAGTCTTTATACAATAACTAACATATTTTGTGTATACTTAAAGTTCTCTACATTTACTCAAGGCTTCCTTGTGCACATATCTACCATTTCTTGATTTTAATGTCAAATGTTAATTCCCATGTGTTTAATTTTGTCCATAGATTGTGGTTGAAAGATTAAGTTAGCTTACTTTTGTTTTTGTACAAATTTAACTCTTTTAGACTCAAATTAGGCTCTTATTGTTGTTTGGGAAGTCATGTGATCATTTTGTCTATTTGTATGCTATATGTCTTAATCATGTTACCCTTGTATCTATAGACACCATTGAAACTTGTTTAGAATGCCAAATTATCATGAACTTGATTTAGTATGTATGTGTGACATTAAGCTC
Organism: Lumnitzera littorea; assembly: GCA_024138015.1. Lineage (NCBI taxonomy): Eukaryota > Viridiplantae > Streptophyta > Magnoliopsida > Myrtales > Combretaceae > Lumnitzera > Lumnitzera littorea. The sequence goes on along the minus strand of JAMXBB010000004.1, from coordinate 89,788,955 downwards.
AATTTGTATTTAATGGTTGATTTTGATGATTTTAAGTGGTGATTTTAAGACTTCCAAATCCTTTTCACGATATTTTCCTTCCAACATGCTTGAACATGATGATGAAACTTACTTGAAGTATTGATTTGTAATAACTAGGCCTCATTGCTCAAAATTAATCATTCATACATTTACATGGCTTAATAGTGAACTTTTTAGCAACTAATAACTTAATTCTTATTAAATCTTACTAATGTTGTTGAGATACTAGCTTTTCACACTCAAGTAGACCTAAGAAACATGCTCATATAGATTTCACTCATAAAACCTAGCGTTTAGCATGATTTAGGCATACTTAAAGTCATTCATAAGCAACTATATTATATTAATACACCTAGATAAAAGATAGTAAATCGATGTCTATGCATTAGATATTTTTTGCTTGCCCATTTGATTGGTTTTGTGGTATCTACAAGTGCTTATAGTTGTTACATATTGTTTTTTGGCTCACTCCTTTTAGGAATTCTTTTTCAAGAATAGCTATTGTTGAAGAGATTGATATGTATAATAATCTAGGATATGATATGTATTGCCAATATGGAGATGAGATGGACTTCATGTGTTATGACAAGTAAATGTGGTAAGATGTTTCTATTAGTTGTATCATGTTTTAGTTATAGTTAGCATATTCTAAAGATTAGACATCTATATTTATGGGTTGGGTTCAATTATGTTGGATATTGAACTTTTTATAGTTAGCTATTATTGAGTCCATTGTCATTTAAGGTTGACTTTTAGTGATGTATATGTGATGGCATATTGTGTTTGGAGTATGAGTTAGACTCACTAGAGTCATTTGTTATATTATAACTTAAATATTTATGATATTTGTGTGAATGGTATTATTATAAGTTATATGCGATAATTTAAACAGGTTTTAATCCTTGATGTGCTCTCATTGAGATAAGGATATGTTGTTAATTAGTGTTACAGGTTTTGAGGCATTACAACTTAAGTGGTGTTAGAGGTTAGGTTTGTGACTTTTATAAGGAAACTAAGAGAATAATTGCAGGGTAGTGAAATGAAGTATATAGCTAGAAAAAATTTTAAGCTTGTCCCTTAATATGATCTATATTATACATATTAGATGATAATATTTTTATTTTGTAGTTATTATTGGATGTTATATAATTGTATTGGGGAATCTTGTCCATGTTTTGATTAGAGATAACGAATAGTTCTAAATTCTTAATTGTTTAGGAAGTTTAGGTTTAGACATAAAACACCTAGAAGGTAAGGAATGAAAAGCTTCCTACTTAATCCCAGTATAAAAAAAAAAAAGGATATTAAGTGTAACGACTTGACTGGAACTCCTCCCACCAAGGTATAGCATACTTTGACGTAATACACCATAAGGTTTTGTCCCTTGCTAGTAGGTCACCCGTCTTAGGATTGACCTTTAGTGTTCCGACATACTTCAAGTTGTTATACTAAAAAGCATATCAATAATTAGAGTTTCGGCATTTGGTACTTAAGGAGTATTATAATCGAACCCCTTTATTGAACTAATGTCCTCATTAGTTTTATTATATAAGTCTAAGACTATTACTAAGTAGGGACTCTGCCCTTTTAGTTGGTAAACTACTTTAATACTACTTGTAATGATCTCATCGGAACTTCTTCCATAAAGGTATTGCTCGCTATTGCTCGCTTTACCATGACACACCATACAGTTTTGTCTCTTGATATAGCAGCTTTCCAAGAGGTAACTTATCCTAAGATTAACCTAGCTTGAGCATGCTTAATTTTGAAATTCTATGATGATTAGAGTTTAATCACCTAGTACTTAAGGGATATTACTTTAAGAGCTATTGTTTAAAGTTGTATAAATCTAAGCATATTTATAACTCCTTAAATGGATCTATGATTGACTAAGTAAAAGCATACAATGTAAAACCAGTATGCAAATAGATTAATAGTTGAATAACCTTTTATAAAGGAAATAAAATGGTCAATAGCTAGAAAATATTGAATAAAAGGAAAAGAACCAAATGATGCAACTTCTGTAGTTGAATGAATTGAGGCAATTGATCAAGATAACCCTTAAGTTGACCAAAACATTAATAAACATATCCATTATATTAATGGCAAAACAAACTTCCATATATTATCCAAGTATTGACAAATTTTAGAAAATAGTCAAAAGAGGACCTTAGCTTAAACAATAAAATTCACTTCCAAAATGCATAATGAAGACAAATCTATCTAACCTCCTACTCTAAAGATAGTAATGCTACCACAAACTATGAATCAAAAAATAACAAATATTAATGGATACACCAAAAAGATTTAGAATATGAAACAACCTCATCAAACCTTATATAGGGTTTAGTAATGCATCAAAAAGGTGAAAATCGACTAACTTATAATTTTATATGGTATTAATGCATCATATGCAATCAATTTAAAGAACAAAGTCATTATTAAGATAGAAAACATGAAGGAACACTTATAAGTTGCTAAATTACAAAATTATAATTTTATATACTTTAATGCATATATATATTGAGCCTTATTTTGTTTTCCTTAACTTAATTCATATTAAGCCTAGCGGGCTTAATATAGATTACTTGATATAAAATTAAGGAAACATTTTATTTTTGAAAATGTTTTGGAAAAAAATATTTAAAAAAAAATCGGAGTCAATAATTAGTTAAACTGGTAAAAAATAAAATTAGGGTTTTTGAAACCCTAATTTGGCTATTGATCCACGTATTTTTTAAGAAAGTAATTTTTAGAAAAATAACTAGAAAAACTAAGTACATGGCCTAACTTATTAAGCTTAAGTCATTATGTAAAAATAAAAAAAAATCAATTAAAGGGCTTTATTTTTATATTTTTCTAAAAAACTAAGATATATAAAGATATACATAATAAAAATAAAATGCATTTTTATTATTTTCTATTATGAATTTTTAAGAAAAGAATTTTTTTTTAATTTTTTTATGTGGTTGTCTCAAAGATGCTTACGTACCCACTAGTTGGAATCAAATCAACGTAGTTCTTTTTAGAAAAAAATTAGTGGGTAGATTTTTTTATTTTGAAAATCGAGCTACATTTACGTTTATTAAACCATTTATTATTTTTTTAATAAAAAAACCTAAAAATCCAATTTCACGAATTTATTTTAGAAAGCCTTACTAACTAATCTTTTTTTTTTTTAAATTCCAGTTAATATTTTTTATTAAGAAAATCACTACTTGTAAAAAAATATCGTTCCTAAATCTTACATGTAAGATACGTTAAGATACATTCCAGATATGTATCTTTTCTAAATCTTATATGCAAGATTCATTTAGATACGATTTAGATATGTATCTTTTTTGAGTCCTATATACAAGATTTATTAAGATATGATTTAGATATGTATTTTTTCCAAAGATAAGGATTTTAGAGAAAAGATAAGTGACTTTTTTTAAAAAAAATGTAATTTTCAACTTGTCGAGCCTTATTTTAATTTCCTTAATTTAACCTATATTAAGCTCAGCTCGCTTAATATAGATTACTTGACATTAAACTAAGGAAAGGAAAATTATTTTTTTTAAAAAAAAAAAATGGAGTCACCTACCGGTTCAACTGGTAAAAAATAAAATTAAGGTTTTCTCTAAAAAATAAAATTAGGGTTTTCGGATAAGAAAACCCTAATTTGACCACTAATTTGTAGGTATTTTAAAAAAATTGATTTTTAGAAAATTAAACTAGAAAAATTGAGTTTGGGGCTTAATTTATTATGACTAAGTCATCATGTGAAAATTAAAAGAAATTGATGAGCTTTATTTTGGTAATTTTTCTAAAAATATTAAAAATAGATCTAAATGAGTAAAAATAACTAAAAATGATTTTTTATTACGAAATTCTAAATAAAAAGGAAAAAAAAGTTTTTTTTTTTAATTTTTTAACGATTGCTCCAAAGGTGCCTATGTACCTAATAATTAGGATCAAATCGGCTGTAATTCCTTTTTATAAAATTTTTAGTGAGTGGGTTATTTTTATATTGAAAATCGAGCCTGGTTTACATTTTTATCAATTTATTATTTTAAGAAAAATCCTAAAAAATCTAATTTTTCTGAATTAAATAAAAAACCCTAACTAATGGAATGTTTTTAAAAAAACTCAATTTAAGATTTTATTTTTCAAAACCACTATATGTTAAAAATATTTTTTATTTAAAAAAACATGATTTTTCAAAAAAAAAAAAAACTTAATTCAACTACTTTTTATTGGAAAATAAAAAATTTGCAATAAGAATAAACAATAAGAAAAAGTTGCACTTAAACACAAAAATAGTTAATGAAGGAAAAAAAAAACATAACTAATAAAGTAAATTAATAAAAATTAATGAAATAAATAAATGATAGAATAAATTAATGAAAATTTACCTAGTGTCAGATCGTATTAGTGTTGGGTGGTAAACTGGGCACTGCTGGGCGACAAGTTGGGCGCCGCTAGGCAATGCTGGGCAACGCTGAGCGGTAGACTAGGCATTGTTGGGTGGCAGGCTAGATGAAGTTGGTTGTTGTTGGGTAAGAGGTTGGGTAATGCTGGGTAAGAAGCTAGGCGCTGCTGGGCGACAAGATGGGCGACGCGGGCGGTGGCTCGAACGAGGATCTAGGCGGTGCTGTAGTGGTGTTACGATGGTTGTGTGGTGGTTGTTGTAATGATTGCATGGTAATGCATGTGATTTAAAAAACCTCCTCAAATCCCTTGTCGACGTGCTATTTATAAACCTAAAATCATATCTTTTGTATTGAAGATACAGAAGATACGATTACAATTCTATCAAAGATTTATCCTAACTTATAGAAATCCTAGTTATTTTGCGCTTTCTATTTCAGGCTTGATCCAATCCAATTAAACATAGCCCAATAATTTAATAAATCCTGATTTGAGCTTCTAAATTAAATGAATTTTTATTCTATATTGATCTGGCCCAAAATTAATTAATTAAGCCTATCTTGTCACCTGATCTAACAATTCAACTTAATTCAACTTGACATCTTGCTACAACCTAACTTGATTTTCTTTTTTTCTTTTTTCATTTTTTCTTTTAATTTTAATTTTAATTTTTTTGTTTTTCTTTTAATTTTCATTTTTTTAACCTGACTTAATTAATAAAAAAATGGCAAAAATGAAGTGTCTACAACTGCCCCTCTTTGTAGTAAAGTTCAATTAGAACTTTGCTACTGCAAAGGCAAAAGAGATACTCATTTTTGCTAGACCCAACTTGGATAATCTGAAGACGATAAATCTCTTTAAGATTAAAAACTTGTTTTGGCGAATAATTTGAGGATGATAGATCTTTTTCAGGATGAGTTGCTCGAAAGGATAGATCTTTCAAAGACAAGATAAGACAATGCTCTCATGAGCAGGCAATCTTTTAAATGACCGAATGGCGTTCCTTTGAGCAAGTGATTTAAGAAAGGATTGATAGGACAGCATTCCCAAAAAGGAATAGATAGGACAATGCTCATATGAGCAAGTGATCCTAAAAAGGACCAGGACATTGCTCCTTTGAGTAAGCGATCTAAGAAAAGATTAGATGACGCTCTAATGAGCAAGCGACCTAACTAGGGATAGGACAATGCCCCTTTGAGCAAGCGATTTTAAAAAAAGAATACATAGGATAACGTTCCTATAAGCAAGCGATCTTAGAAAAGAATAGATAGGATAACACTCCTATAAAGGAATAAATAGGATAGTACTCTTATGAGCAGGCGATCCAACTAAAGATAAGATAGGACAACGCTCCTATAAAGGAATAAATAAGACAGCACTCTTATGAGCAGGCGATCCAACTAAAGATAAGATAGGACAACGCTCTTTTGAGCAAGCGATCCTAAAAAAGATTAGATGGTGCTCCATTGAGCAAGTGACCCAATTAAGAATAGGACAGTGCTCCTTTGAGCAGGCGATCCTATTAAGGATAGGATAGTGCTCCTTTAAGCAAGCGTTCCTAGAAAAGATTGGATGGCGCTCCAATGAGTAGGCGATCCAATTAAGGATAAGATGGTGCTCCTTTGAGCAATCGATCCTACAAAAGATTGAATGGCACTCCATTGAGCAAGCGACCCAATTAAGGATAGGACAATGCTTCTTTGAGCAGGCAATCCTTCTTTGAGCAGGCAATCCTATTAAGGATAGGACATTGCTCATTTGAGCAGGCGATCCTAGAAAGGATTTTAATGAGTTTTGACAAAATGATTTGAGACTTGAGTTTGAAGGATTTTGATGATTCTTTGAAAATATTAACTTGTTCTTTAACAATTTTTTGAAAAAGGTTTCATTTCTCTTTTGAGAAGATTTTTCTTTTTTCTCTTTTTCCTTCTTTTTTCAAGAAATTAAAAAAACACTCTTTGATGGAAAATTGTGTTGCTAATAAGTAAGAAAGTCTCAAAAACTCTAAAGATCACAAATAAGGGGTTGGCTTGCCCCTTGCCCGTCGATTACTCATTCTCTCAATCTTGTTTCCTAGAGCATAATTCATGATCTTTGAACTTTTTTAGAAGCACTAATGACCATTCACATTTTGGACAAAGCACTCAACTATTCAATTTTCCACTAATGAGATAGATATCATTACTTGAAATGTTTAGTTAAATTGGGCTTCCTTGTACTCTCATAGGTCTATTTTTACTCTTAGCATCAATTCCAAAAATTGTAGCCTATCTTGTAAGTGGTACATTCTGGTCAATCAATAGGTCTTTTCTGGGTTTATAATGTAAGGCTTTTGGTCAATGGTTTAAGCAAATGAAGAAATCATATGCAATTAGTCTCAAGTTTACAAGTCAAGAACTTAGGAAAAACTAAACATGGGCTTGCCCCAATTTCATGAGCAAATTTCACTTAAGATAAGTTGATTTCTTTAGTCAAAAGAGTTTTATCAAGGGTGGTATAGTGGATTGGATCATACAGTAAGGGCTTTGCTTTTGGGCTTAAGAATTGAAAGTTTTTAGCCTTTGAATACTATCACCAATTCGGACTTTAAGCTATTTTGGTAATTTGGCTATTTTTTGAAAGTGATAACCTTGTTAATATTTTTAATCTCTTTTTTTTTTTCACCTTTTTTTTTCTTTTTCTTTTTCTTCTTCTTTTTCTCTTTTTCCTTTTGTTTTCTCTTTTTTCTTTTTTGTCAAGGTGTCAACTTCCATTGTTGAGTTTTTACATAATAAGATTTGAAGCACCAAAAGGTAAGTCCAAGGTGTATAAGCTTAAGAGAAGTATATATGGCTTTGAAGTGTTTGGGAAAGTTTTATGGATCGAGGTGTTTAGATAAGTATATAGGCTTAAGTGAGGTGTATATAGTTTGAAGCTCTTATTCATTCTAAAAAAATTGAATTATCTATGACAATATTTGCTCATGAATTAGCAAAACTAAAGCAAGCATAAGTTAGTCTTCTCCTTTTCTCTAAATTAATAACCTTAACCTCCTGATTGCCCCATGTAGGGTGGTTCTTGGTAGGGGTAATTTTAAGAAAAATCCTCTAAAGGTTCAAATGGGTTTGTAAGTGGTAACTATATTTAAGGATAATGAAACGAATGCCTAATATCATTTTCACATGTGTACTAAGTTCAAGATAGACTTCCTTTATGGAATAAGCCTAATTCTTACCTTGATGGCACTCTTCTCTTATGTGGGTCTAGGGTAAGTGTTTGGGACATGGGTTGCCTCTTCTCATCTTAAACCTTTCAAGTAATGTGTTATCATTTCCTTAGGTAGAAAATTTTAAGTTTTGCATTCACATTTTTTTTTATCCATTTGCACTCATTTGAAATGCCTCTATTTTAATTGAGCTAGCTTCATAGCATACAAAGACAAGAATACACGAAAATTGCTTTATTCAATAATTTGCATCTATTACAAGCTCTAAAACGAAAGAAAATGCAAGAACTAAAATTCTTTTCCACTTCTTGCCCTTATTTCTATCACTTCTTAGCCCATTTAACTGAATTGATCTCTCGAAGATATACTTAACTACTTTAAGTGGTGAGCCACCTGATCAGATGATAGTAACAGATCCTCAATGCCTAATGTTGGAGGTTGTCTATTTGATGCCCCTTCAAAACTTAGGGAAGGAATATTGTTGCTAATCAACCCATCAATCTCTAGAAAACTTGGTTAGATAATCTTGGCATCAATCAAATCTTACATCTTATGCTTTAATCTCCAACAATCTTTAGTGGTATGCCCCACTTAACCCACATACTATTCACATCATTTGTTGAGGTCATGATACCTTGGCTTGTATTTCTTTATTGGGTTTTCGCATACCAATAGTCCTACATCTCTCAATTTCTTTAAAACTTGGGCTATTGGAAACTTGAATTATGTAAATTGCCTTCTCTTGTTGTGAAATCAACTTCAGGCTTGGGTTGTAATTTCCTATTTGTATTAGGATGTAAGTTTCCGATCTATTTGAGCACATAACCTATTGCCATTTCCATGCTAGTAAGCCTTTCTTCTAATATCACCAACTTTTCTTCTAGGGTAGCAACACTTTCTTCTAAACCTCGATAGTGACATGACTCCCTTGGCTTGACCATTCAAATCTACTTCTGGCAACTTTTCCAAACTTTATATCATGTTGATAGTGAGCCCTTAAATCTGCAACGCTTTAAACTCATATGCTTGAGATGTGTCTCAATAGGCTCTTAGGCTTGGATATGAGCTATGGCCTCAACTTGTTTCTTGTGTTTGCTCAAAACCCCTTCTATTGTGGCTATTCTTAGTTCAAGAGCTTCAGATATCTTGATTTTTTTTTAAAACGAGTAATTATGGGCTTCAGGTTGGGGTAGACTACTTAAAAAGCAATCTTTCAAAACTTGCAAGAATCTTTTCTTTATTGGCAACATTGCATTCCCTTTCTTTAAAGAAAAATCAAGTTTTGATTTGAAAACCCTTTTTTTTTTTAAACTTTTACTAAATATCAACGTTTATTTTATGTTACAGATAGCCTAATATTGACATTGACAAATTAAAAAAAAAAAATAGAAATGTTAGGATTGACAATTGATGACATAGGTTGACGATTATCTTACAAGGGTGATATAGAAAAATAAGAATTATTTTACAATGAGAAACTTATTGAATAGATGACACAAGGGTGACGACTCATGGAGAAAACCCTATTAGAAGCATAGCAACTTAATGGATAAATACGAAGAACGAGAACTTAGACATTTATAAGATTAATAATTTTAAGATGGAAAATAATTCACGATGGAAATCTAATGATTAAATCTTTTTTTTTATTTTTTTTTGTATTATGTTAGTTCTTAACAGTATGGTACATGTAGAGCATTGCAATAGAAACCAACTAAGTAAATAATCATCATGAAATTGGTTTTTGAGCATAAAATACTTTTTGAAATTTCATTTTTTGAAAAAATGTTAGAAAGTTTTTTAAAAAAGATGACAGTTCCATAATAATCTTTATTATTATTAATTTCCATGATTACATGCCCAAAAAGAAAAATTACAAGTTGATATAGAAGTTTTTTTCTCTCTCTTTTTTTTTTCTAACATTAGCACATTATGGTATAAAGAGAATACTAATGATTTTGAGCATTCTATGTTAAATGTTACATTACACAACCTATTATTGATGAAATAAAACAAAACCTACAAGATCTACATATATTACAAAAAATAGCATACACAAACAACTAAGCAAAATAAATGTGATGCAATATGCTACACAAGCGTGCAATGTAATGAGGTTGGTCATTAATAAACTATAGGGAGTATGATAAATCTATGGTCAAAGAGCACCCTTATATATAAGTATATTCAAAATAAGATTTAATAAAAATGAAGCTTATATATACTTATATATAAGGGTTACCAAATTTTTTAATTGAAAATGGACGATGAATTAATCACAAATTAAATTAGGCTTTTCCTATAATTTAAAAATAACTATCCCTTTTTCGAAAAGAATGATCCAAGACCTTATGAAGAGAAGCCTAGAAGGCTATATCAAAGCTTGAAAGGGCTCACTTATCATCGCCAGGCAGGAGTAAAGACCCTAGAGACTTGAGGGGTATACAATGGCAACCTATCCTAAGTTCTTAAGATAGCTTAGGTCCGACCAGATCTAAACAAACAGATGGTTATTTAAAATATAAAACCCCTTTATCCTTATGAAGGCTCATTGGGCTAGGGCTTTTTTTTTTTTTTTTTTAAGGCCTGCATCACTAAAAGACAATTAGTACAACTATAATATAATACAAAAAGAAAATAATAATACAGAAGCCTATTAATTTTTTTTTTTTAACTTTCACATGGCTAGCCCACTAAGCATCCCCGGTGGAGTTGCCAATTCCGTTGAGCCCTACTTTAATTTCTTTAATTTAACCTATATTAAGCCTATCCTGCTTAATAGAGATTACTCGACATTAAACTAAGGAAAAGAAAATTATTAATTTTATAAAAAAGAATGGAATCGCCAACCAATTTAACCGATAAAAAATAAAATTAGGGTTTTTGGGTGAGAAAACCTTAATTTGACCATTAGTTTACAAGTATTCTAAAAAAATTAATTTTTAGAAAATTAAACTAGAAAAACCGGGTTCGGGGGTTGACCTATTATGACTAAGTCAACATGTGAAAATTAAAAGAAATTGATGGGCTTTATTTTTGTAATTTTTCTAAAAATATTAAAAATAGATCTAAATGAGTAAAAATAACTAAAAATGATTTTTTATATTTTTTATTACGAATTTCTAAAAAAAAGGAAATTTTTTAACTATTGCCTCGAAAGTGCCTATGTACCTGCTAATCGGGATCAAATTGGCAATAATTCTCTTTTATAAAATTTTTAGTGAGTTGGTCATTTTTATATTGAAAATCGAGTCAGGTTTACATTTTTATCAATTTATTATTTTAAGAAAAAACCTAAAAAGTATATTTCTTTTGAATTAAATAAAAAGCCCTAACTAATCGAATCTTTTTGAAAAAACTCAATTTAAGATTTTATTTTTCAAAACCACTATTTATTAAAAATGTTTTTTATTTAAAAAAACATGAATTTAAAAAAAAAAAACTTAATTTAACTACATTTTATTGGAAAATAAAAAATTTGCAATAAGAATAAACAATAAAAAAACTGCACTTAAACACAAAAATAGTTAATAAAGGAAAAAAAAAACATAACTAATAATGTAAATTAATAAAAATTAATGAAATAAATAAATGATAAAAAAATTAATGAAAATTTACTTAGTGTCGGATCGTGTCGGTGTTGGGTAATGATGGGCGATCGACTAGCGTTGCTGGGCAAGAGTGGGCGACGTTGGGCTGTGGATTGGCTTAGGCGATAGGCTGGGTATTGCTGAGCGACTAGCTGGGCGACGTGGGTGGTGGCTCGGGCGAGGATCTGGGCAGTACTGTAGTGGTGTTGCAATGGTTATGCGATGGTTGTTGCGGTGATTGCGTGGTGGTTGTGCGTGGTGGCGCATATGATTCAAAAACTTCCCCAAATTCCCCGTCAACATGCTATTTATAAACCTAAAATCATATATGTTGTATTGATGATACGGAAAATATGATTACGATTCTATTAAAGATTTACCCTAACTTTTAGAAACCTTAGTTATTTCGGGCTTTCTATTTCAGGCCCGATTCGATCCAATTAAACATAGCCTAATAACTTAATAAATCCTGATTTGAGCCTCTAAATTAGATGAATTTTTATTCTATATTGGTCTGGCCTAAAATTAATTGATTAAGCTTATCTAGTTACTTGATCCAATAATTCAACTTAATTTAACTTGATACGACTCAACTTAACTCATCTTGCTACGACTTAACTTGATTTTCTTTTCTTTTTTTTTTCATTTTTTCTTTTAATTTTCATCTTTTTATTTTTATTTTTATTTTTTTTATTTTTCTTTTAATTTTCGTTTTTTTTAACCTGGCTCAATTAATAAAAAAATGGCAAAAATGAGGTGTCTATACAATTAACTAAATTTTTCCAAAAATTCTAATTATCTAAAAAAATCCAACGATATGACCATAAAAATAATAATAATAATAGCAATAATAAAAAAACCTGCACTAAAAAAAATTAATAAAAGATAATTAAATTAACAAAAAAATTAATTAATTAAATAAAGAAAATAATTTACGTAAACCGGTCGAGTTGTACATAATCGATGTGTTTACGGTAGTGGACGTACAGTGTGGATTGTAACCGTATGCAATAGTAGTGCGTAATGATCGTATGCAGCAGCGGTGCATCGTGATCATATGCAGCGTATATCGTAGGAGAACGTAATCGTATGTGTAAGTGCATGTATCCAGCAACTTGTGTGAATCTGTACGTGTGTGTTAATGTGTGTGTTTAATAGTGAACTCGGTGAATGAGTGTGTTTTGTGTGTAAATTCAATAAGTGAATGAGTGTTTTCTATGTGTGACATGGTTTGTGTGTTTAGTCTATCTGTAGTGTAGTCTGTATGTATTTGTTTCGGTCAGGGGGTTGTTGTGTGTGTGTATCTAGGAGGCATGTGTACAGGTGAAGGTGTTGTGGACGTGCGGCTGTCAAGTGCTGTATCTGGAGCGTGATCAGGTGTTAGCTATCATGTGATTAAGAGTGTGGGAGGCTATTGGATAGTATGTGTTAGGTTGTGAAGTCAGGTGCCGAGTGTACGTTAGGTGCTGTAGGTAGATTGTGTTCGATTAACAGCGTGGTCGTACAATATTCGTGGAATGTTGTTGTGCTATGGTGAGGGCTTAACAGTTACAAATGACCGAGTGTAAGGTATGGCTTTATGTTTGGTGAGTGAGTGGATGTGTTCGATTAGGGGGGTTGTCATGTGAGGAATATAGGTGTGCGTATAAGGGGATTGTAAAAAAAAAAAAAGTCCTTAAGTCCACTACCGAATTCCTACTTATAATACCCACAATTGAATCTTTTGTATCTCTTAGATATAGATTCTATTTCACCCTAGATACAGAAGATACATTTTAGATTCTTTAGAGATTTGATCTAGTTTTTAGAAACCTTATTTTAATTCATACCTTTTATTTTTCCAAGCCCTGCTCAATCTAACTCGATTCAGCCTAATAACCCATTTAATAAATTTTAAGTCTATTTTAGCCCAATATAAGTTAAATAAAAAAAATCCACTTTATATCGGATTATACAAAAAATATTTCAATAAAACTTGATCCTTTAATGACTTAAAATTTATTAAATTGAGCACACAACATTATCTAATTCGACCCTAAAAAACTCGACTCGACTCAATACGACTTAAACTCAATTACGACTTGTCACGATATACTTGACTTGACATGATACGCTTGACTCGATTACGGCTTGTCTTGATACGACTTGACATTTCTTGACTTCGTTACGTTTACATTATATATGACTAGACATTTTATTTTTATTTTTATTTTTTTATTATTTCCATTTTTTTTCTTTTTCTTTAACTTGACTTAATAAAAATACTAAAATAAAACAGTAAAAATAAGGTATCTACAGCTACCCCTCTTTGTAATGAAGTTTGACTACAAAGACAAAATAAATACCCATTTTTACCAAACCCTAGTTTGAAATAATCAACTAAGATGTATTTTATCTTGATGAAGGATATCATCTTAAGAGGTTGATGTAAAAGATAATAGCCTGTTTTGGAAGGACGGGACAAAGGAATGCCTATCTTAAAAGAATAGGGTAAAAGATAAGGGGCTTATCTTGAAAGGATAGGGTAAAGATTTGAGAGCCTATCTTGAAAGGATAGGGCTAAAAATTTAGGGTGCCGATTGGAAGGATAAAGTAAAAGTTTAAGGTACCTATCTTGGAAGGATAGGGCAAAAGTTTTAAGAGAGCCTATCTTAGAAAGATAAGGCAAAAATTTTAAGGGGGTCAAATTAACTTACTTTGGTTTGGCGAATAATCCGAGAGGATAGATCTCTTCAAGATTTCAAAAAAACTTGTTTTAGTTTGGTGGATGATCTGAAGAGGATAGGTCTCTTCAAGATTTAAAAAAAAAAATACTTGTTTTGGTTTAGTGGATGATCTGAAAATGATAGATCTTTTCAAGATTTCAAAAAAATTTGTTTTAGTTTAGTGGATAATCTAAAGAGGATAAATTTATTCGAGATTTCTTATTTTGATTTGGTCGATAATTCGAAGAAGATTTCAAAGAGGATAGATCTCTTCGAGATTTTTTATTTTGATTTGGTGGATAATTTGAAGGGGATAGATCTCTTTGAGATTTTAAAAAAACTTATTTTGATTTAGTGGATAATCTTAAAAGGATAGATCTCTTTCAGGATGAGTTGCTCAAAAGGATAGATCTTTTGAAAATAAGATGAAAAAATGAAACAGCACTCTTATGAGTAGGCGATCTTTTAAATGACTGGACGACGCTCCTTTGAGCAAGCAATCCTAAGAAAGGATTAAATAGGACAGCGCTCCTTTAAGCAAGTGATCCAAAAAGGAATATATAGTGCTTTTATGAACAGGCGATCTAACTAAGGAATAAGACAACGCTCCTTTGAGTAAGCAATCCTAAAAAGGATTGGATAGTACTCATATGAGCAAGCGATCTAAAATTACTATACGTAATGGACAGTACACTAAAGGGCAAGCAATCCATGAATTTCAAGGATTTTGATGAGTTTTGATAAAATGATTTGAGACTTGAGTTTGAGGGATTTTGATGATTCTTTGAAAATATTGAATTTTTCTTTTTAAGAAATCTCTGTTGACAATTTTTAAAAAAGGTTCCATTTCTCTTTTAAAAAGGTTTTTCTTTTTTCACTTTTTTCTTCTTTTTCAAGAAATTAAAAAAAAAAAAAACTCTTTGATGGAAAATTATGTTGCTAACAAGTAAGAAAGTCTTTAAGATTCTAAAGATCACCAATAAGGGGTTGACTTGCCCCTTGCCCGTTGATTACTCATTCCTTTAGTATTGTTTCCTAGTGCATAATTCAAGATTTCTAAACTTGTTAGAAATATTGATTTCAAACTTAGGGTTAAGACTATATATGTTCTTACGAAAGCACTTAATTATTATTTAATTTTCCACTAAGGGCATAAATATCATTACTTGAAATGTTTAGTCTAAGTGGACTTCCTTGCATTCTTACAAGTTTATTTATTTTTCACTTTCAGCATTAATTCCAAAAATTGCAACCTATCTTATAAGTAGTACATTCTGGTCAATCAATAAGTCTTTTCCCAGTTTGCAATGTAAGGCTTTTGGTCAATGGTTTAATTTAATAGATATCTACTTTGGCTAATTTTGAAAAAATTATATACCATCCATCTCGAGTTTACAAGACAAGAACCTAGGAGAAGCTAAACATGGGCTTACCCTAGTTTCATAAGCAAATTTTGTTGAAGATAAGTTCATTTCTTTAGTTAAAAGAGTTTCATCAAAGATGATAAATTGGCCGGGACAATAAAATAAGGGCTTTACTTTTGGTTTTAAAAAGTTAAAATGTTTAGCCTTTGTATATCCTTCACAAGTTCTAACTGTAGGCTTATTGGCAATTTAACTTAGTTTTGAAGGTGATCACCTTGCTTATTTTCAATCTTTTCTCTTTTTCACTTTTTCTTCTTTTTTTCTTATTTTTTCCTTCTTTTTCCTTTTTTCTTTCTTTTTTCTCTTTCTCTCTCTTTTTTGGTTAAGGTGGTTACCTTCACTTGTTGATTTTTTGCTTGATGGCATTCAAAGCCCTAAAACCATAGGTTCAAAGAGTATAAGCTTGAGAGAAGTGTATATAACATGGAGTGTTTAGGAAAAGTCTATGGGGTTGAGGTGTTTAAATGAGTGTATAGGCCTAAGTGAAGTGTATATGGTTTGAAACTCTTCTCCATCCTAAAGAAATTGAATTATCTATGACAATATTTGCTCATGAATTGGGACAAGTAAAGCAAGCATAAGTTAGTCTACTCTCTTTGTCCAAATTGATGACCTTAACCTCCTGATTGCCCTAGTGTGGGGTTGTTCTTGGCAAGGCTAATATTAAGAAAAATCCTTCAAATGCTTAAATAGGTTTGCAAAGGATAACTGTATTTAAGGATGATGAAATGAATGCCCAATATCATTTTGACATGTGTACTAAGTTCAAGATAGACCTCTTTTAAGGAATAAGCTCAAGTACTCACATTGTGATACTCCTTTCTCATATGCGTTTAGGGTTAGTGTTTAAGACATGGTTTGCCTCTTATCATCCTAAGCCTTTCAAGTAATGTGTTACCATCCCCATAGGTGGAAAATTTTAAGTTCTAAGTTCACATTTACTTCATCCATTTTCATTCGTTCCAAATCTGTATAAAGTGTTTCATTTAGTGAGAGGTTAATGACATGCCCCTATTGAGCTAAAGACAAAAATGTACAAGAAAACTGTTTTATTAAATAACTCGTATCTATTATAAACTCTAAAGTGAAAAAAAAAATGCAAGAACTAAAATTCTTTTTCTCTTCTTGCCCCCATTTCTATCACTTCTTGGAACTTGGCCCATTTAATTGAGTTGATCTCTTAGAGATATGCCCAGTTGCTTCAAATGGTGAGCTACCTTATAAGATGGTAGTAGTAGGCCTTCAATATCTAATGTTGGATGTCGTCTGTTTGATGCTTCTTCAAAACCTGGGGAAGGGATACTATTACCAATAGACCTATTAGCCTCTAGAAATCTCAATTAGATAATTTCTACATCAATCAAATCTTACATCTTATGCTTCAGTTTCTAGCAGTCCTCTATGGTATGCCCCACTTAGCCCATATGATATTCACATCATTTGTTGGGGTCATGATCCCTTAGCTTGCACTTCTTTGCCATGATTTCACATGTTAGCAATCTTGCATCTCTCAATTGCTTGAACACTTTGGCCATTGGAATTTTGAACTATGTAAGTTGCCTCCTCTTGTTAGGGACAGGCTTGTCTTGATCTAAGGCTTTTTCGATTAGCATACCTATTCTTGACTTCTCTTTTGCTGAATCATCCTCATGCTTAAGCCATGATGTCTTATCCATACTAGGATCAAAGTTTTTGAGTTGCTAGAGTACATAACCCAACGCCATTTTTGTACTTGTAAGTCTTTCTTCTAACCTCGCTAACTTTTCTTCTAGTGTTACAATCCATTTTTCCAGACCCTGCCAGAGACATGCCTTTTGGGCTTGACCATTCAAATCTATCTTTAGAAACTTTGCCAAACTTTGTATCATATTGATAGTGGGCTCATAAACCTACAACTCTTTAGACTCGCATGCTTGAGATAGTGTGTCAATAGGCACCTAAGCTTAAGTATAGGCTATGGTCTCAACTTACTTCATGTGCTTGCTTAAAATTGTTTTATTGCGGTTATCTTCTACTCAAGGGCTTCAGCATCTTGGTTTTAAAAATAAGTGATTATGGGCTTTACGTTAAGCCAAACCAATTAATAGGCAATCTTTCAAATCATGTAAGAATTCTTTCTTGTTAGCAACACTGTATCCCCATTCCCTTTTTGAAAAAATCAAGTTTTTTTTTTTTTAATTTTGAAAACCTTTATTTTTTTTTGGGGAAACTTTTATTGAAAAACCAATGCTTATTTTATGTTATAGATAGCCTAATATTGATATTAACGAATCTAAACTTATTATATAGACAAAAGGTTAAAAAAAATGGAGACATTGGGATTGACAACCAAGGACATAGGATGACGATTATATTACAAGAATGATATAGAGAAGTGGAAATAATTTTACAATGAGAAACTTATTGAAAGATGACACAAGGGTGATGACTAATGGTGAAAAATCTATTGGGATTGTGACAACCTAATGGGTAAATAGGAAGGATGAGAACTTAGACATTTACAAAATTGATGACTTTGAAGTGAGAAATAATTTACAATGGGAATCTGATGATTAAATCATTTTTATTTTTTGATTTTTTTTTTTTTTGCATTTTGTTAGTTCATGACAGTGTGGTACATGTGGGGCATTATAATAGAAATCGACTAAGTAAATAAAATTATCATGAAACTGATTTTTTTATCATAAAATATCTTTTTTAAAAAAATTTGTTGGAAAGCCTTTAAAAAACTGATAGTTTCATAATAATCTTTACCATAACTAACTTCCATAATTATATGCCTAAAAAAAAATTTAAAAGTTGATACGAAGTTTCTTTTATTATTATTTTTATTATTTTTTAATGTTGGCACATTATGGTACATGAAGGAATTTTAATGATTTTGTACTTTCTATGTTAAATCTTATGTTACACAACCTATTACTCATAAAATAAAACAAAATCTATAAGACTTACATAAGATAGCATATACAATAGATGTGATGCAATATGCTACATATGCATATAATGTAATGGAGTTAGTTATTAATAAACTATAGGATTAAGATTATTATAACCCGCGATTAAAGAGTACCCTTATATATAAGTGGATCCAAAATAAAATGTTAAAAAAACAATGAAACTCGTGAACACTTATACATAAGGGTATCAATTTTTAAATTTCTCATTTTTTGAAAAAGAGCTAACCGACCACGGATTAATTAGAATTCTCCTATAATTTAAAAAATAACTACCCCTTTTTTCAAAAAGAGTAATGTAGGAGGGTAGAGTCTATAGGTCTCAAGCTCTATAAATTTAAGGATTTCTAAAGAAAAATCTAATGAACTATATCAAAGCTTGAGGGGCCTTGCTTATTACTACCAAGCAGGAGTAAAGACCTAAGCGACTTGAGGATTATATAATGGCGACTCGTCTTAAGTTCCAAAGGTGGTCCAGGTTCGACCACATCTATGTATGTAAGTATTTGTTAATAAATAAAAACCCCCAAATCCCCAATACGTACCTAATGGGCTGGGTTTTTCTTAAGGCCTGTATCATTAAAAACTAGTTAGTACGATTATATTACAGTATATAAGAAATTAAAAAAAAAGCCCATTAACTAATTTTTATTTTTACATGGTTAGCTCACTAGTGTCTCCTAATGGAGTTGCTAATTTTGTTGAACTCTATTTCGTTTTCCTTAACTTAATTCATATTAAGCTCAGCTTACTTAATATAAATTATTCGATATAAAATTAAGGAAATATTTTTTTCAAAAAAATGTTTCAAAAAAAAAAATATTTAAAAAAATTTGGAGTTGTAAACCAATTAAACTAGTATAAAATGAAATTAGGGATTTTAGATGGGGAAACCCTAATTTGGTTACTGATCAATGTATTTTACTAAGAAAATAATTTTTAGAAAAATAATTAGAAAAAATAAGTTTGGAGGCTAACTTATTAAGAATAAGTCAACAAGTAAAAAAAAAAAAAATCAATAAATGGGCTTTAATTTTATGTTTTTCTAAAAAATACCAAGATATGTAAAGATATACAGAACATAAATAAAATGAGTTTTTTAAATTATTTTTATTACAAATTTTTGAGAAAATAATTGTTTAATTTTTTATGTCGTTGCCTCAAAAGTACTTATGTATTCGCTAGTCGAGATCAAACTAGCGTAATTCTTTTTAGAAAAAATTTAGTAGATAGATCTTTTTTATTTGAAAATTGAGCCAAATTTATGTTTATTTAACCATTTATTATTATTTAAAAAAAACCCAAAAAATCTAATTTCACAAATCTATTTTAAAAAGCCTAACTAACTAATCTTTTTTTTAGTAATTCTAATTAAAATTTTTTATTAAGAAAATTACTACGTGTCAAAAAATATCTTTTCTAAATCCTGCACGCAAAATACATTCTAAATATGTATTTTTTCTAAATCCTATATGCAAGATTCATTAAGATACGATCTAGATACGATCTAGATACGTATTTTTTTCAAAGATACAAATTTCAAAGAAAAGATATACAATTTTTTTTTTTAAAAAAAAAAGCAATTTTCAACTAATTAAATTTGTCTAAAAATTCAAATTATCTTAAAAATATCCAATGATATGACAATAAAAATAATAATAATAATAATAACGATAATAAAAAAAGCTGCACTAAAAAAAATTAGTAAAAGATAATTAAATTAACAAAAAAAAATAATTAATCAAATAAAGAAAATAATTTACCTAAACCGATCGGGTCGCGCGTGATCGACATGTTTATGGTAGTGGATGTATAGCGTAGATTGTGACCATACATGGTAGTAGTGCATTGTGATTATGCACGGCAACGGTGCATCATGATTGTATGTAGTGTGTGTCATAGAAGAGCGTGATCGTATGTGTGAGTGCATGTATCTAGCAACTTGTGTGAATCCATACGTGTGTGTGTTCAACAATGAACTCGGTGAGTAAGTATGTTTTGTATGTGAATTCAATGAGTGAGTGGGTGTATTATGTGTGTGATGTGGTTTGTGTGTTTGGTCTGTATGTAGTGTGGTTTGTGTGTGTTTGTTTCGATCAGGAGGCTGTTGTGTGTGTGTGTTTAGGGGGTATTTGTGTAGGCGAAGGTGTTATAGACGCATAGTTGTCAAGTGCTGTGTGGGTTTTGTGTATAGAGCATGATTAGGTGTCGGCTGTCATGTGATTGAGTGTAGGGGGGTGCTGTCGTGTAGTGTACATTAGATTGTGAAGTAAGGAGCTGGGTATTCGTCAAGTGTTGTGGGTGGATTGTGTTTAGTCAGTAGCATAATCGTACAGTGTTCGTTAAATGTTGCTGTGCTATGGTAAGGGATTGACGACTGAGAATGATCGAGTGTAAGGTATGACATTGTGATTGGTAAGTGAGTGGATGTATTTGGTCAGGGGCGCTATCGTGTAAGGAATATAGGCTTACGTATTAGAGGATTGTAAAAAAAAAAAAAAGGTCCTTAAGTCTACCACCGAATTCTTATTTATAATACCCATAATTGAATCCTTTGTATCTCTTATATATAGATTCTATCTCAATAAACCTTAGATACGATAATGAATCTTAGATATAGAAGATATGTTTTAGATTTTTTTGAGATTCGACTTAGTTTCCAAAAACCCTATTTTAATTCGAGCTTTCTATTTTTCTAGACCTTGCTCAGTCCAACTTGATTTATCCCAATAACTCATTTAATAAATTCTAAGTCTATTTTAGCCCAATATAAGTTAAATAAAAAAAAATCTACTTTATATTGGACTGAACTAAAAATATTTCAACAAAGCACAATCTTTTAACGACTTAAAATTTATTAAATTAAGTACATACTATTATCTGATTCAACCCTCAATGACTCGATTCGACTTGATACGACTTGACTTGATTATGACTGGACATGATACGCTCAACTCAATTATGACTTGATACGATATGACTTAACATTTCTTAACTTCAATATGATTAGACTCAATACGTTTCGACTCGATATGACTTGATATATATTTTTTTATTTTTTTTCATTTTTTTATTATTTTCGTTTTTTTTCTTTTTCTTTAACCTAGTTTAATAAAAATACTAAAATAAAATGGGAAAAATGAGGTGTCTATAGTATATTAGCCTATAATGAAAGTAAAACGTTCAATAGTTACTGTAGACTTGATACATACAAGATACCTCTGACTAAACTACTTTGAAGAATTTGTAGCTCAATGGTTATAGTTACATAGAAAATAATTTTTATCATAAAACATAGTTTTGCACAAAATATTATATATAAAACTTGCAAGGAAAATCCAAGTTATTGTTACAGAACTGACATAAATTGGGTTACCTAAAAGGCCTAGTTAATTCTAAAACAAATGCCATAAAAGAGTCTTTAGTTCCAATTATTCCTCACTTAGAACCTTATACCAGTCTTCTTTATGTTCAAGAGTTAATAAAACATAATATATTTATTAGAACTTGCAAAAGAAATCTATGAGGAAGTAAGCAACCACCACTAGTAAGGGGACAAAGATAGAAACATGCACAGCACAATAAAACAAACGTAATTATCTAACAATTTAGTTAGATGCATAGACAAATGCCATCCCATGAGTTGTTTGGTCTATCGTGAAATTTAGAGAAATTATGTCTACTTTAATTCGAGTTTGAGGAGTTTTTTCATTTTTTTCCTGGCCAAGATTTTGTGACTTATGGCTAAACCTAAGGCTTATATAATAGAGATCTTACTCCTCTTATAACTACTTCAAATCAATGGCCTTAATCTTAGATTGACTTCTTTTCCTATCTCTTAGTTCGACTATAGATAAGGAAGAGACTCATTTCTATTATCTCTTTCAAATGGGTCAATATTTAGCTAGAGAATTTTAACCATCCCCTATTAGTTGCAATACATGTTAAGCTAAGTTTTAAGCCATGTGTAGGTTAGTTTAGGCTTAAGGGTGATCAACTAAATCTAAATAGTCCAACAACAAGCAATGTTCAGAAAAGCAATCACAATATAGAACTATGAGTCCCATAATTTCATGTAGTTATTTAAGTGAGTAATTTAGGACATCAATAAAACTAACCTAATCGACCTAGAAATGTACGAGTAGGCTTGAGACATTAGTTGAAGAGACCTCTTGAACTCAAATATAAAAAATATAATGAAATAATAACAATATAGCTGAATTAGAAATTAGTATAATTTAATTATATTATGAAATATTTTTTTGAATCACGTAGAATAGACTCTGATAGCTAATAAATATTTAGAGATAAATTATATATATAATAAAAATATTATATGACATAAAATAACATGTAGAATATATGTGTATGTGATGTGTGAAATTTTCAAGTATATACGTAAACCCATAATTAATTAAAATACTCGAATAATTGTATTTTAGGCTAAATTAGGTCAAGGAAATTCATTAAAATTAATAAAAAATTATAAAAATATTTGAGATAGTTGGGGATTTCATGTGCTAGGTGTGTGGGATATACATGACAAGTGTTGAAGCAATTGAAATTAAGTAACATGCAAGTAGTTGTATAAAAACCCAATTTTTAGAAGAGAGAGAGAGAGATTAAATTCATTTAGCTACTCCAAAATAGCTTCAAAAGTCCAGAAACAATCTCCAATATTTCCTATATGCTATTGATGATCAAGGAAAATTTAGTTTAGGATTTGGTGATTAAAGAAGAAAATTAAGAAAAACCTACAAGTATTAGTGCATAAATGGGAAATAGAAGTTAGCGTATAATGAAGGAGCAATTGCGAATTGACCACCACCACTACTTGAAGCAGCACTCAACGCTTGGTCGTGTCGACAAGGAGGTGGTTGCCACTAGTAGCCGGAGCTCCACTTTTTGGTGAGGGAAATTATAATTTGATTTTCAAAATTTGTAAAAGATATTAAAATCATCTAGAAAAATTTCACAAAAATTTATTTCTACATATTTTCATGTAGAAAACCTAGAAAAAAAAAATATTGTTTTGTAAAAATTTAGTATTTGTAATATACGTGCTTAAAAAATCGATGAAACCTAACACTTTTCAACGTTGAAATAAATAAGTCTAATGACATAGTTTTGATCCCGAAATTCTTTTATAGACTTTCCTATGTTTATACTAAAATGCTATGAAGAGATTTTTAACAAAATTATTTTCTATAATTTTTATGAATTTTTAGCCCTAAATTATGATTAAAAATAGTGTTTTTGGAAAAAATAAATGTACTTCTCTTAATGACCTCACTTGAATTTTGAGCTCCACTTGTTATTGATGTATTTTAGGGTGTTTGGGTGCTATTAGAAGAGGTTCCATTAAGAGAAGTTGACAAAATCAAGTATATGTTACTTATATGACTAATTTGGTGATTCGAGAATTTGAGAAATTGGTGAATGATTATGTGATATACTAGGAATTTGGATGTAGCGAAGTTGAAAAGTATGGATTAGGGTATTATTTTGGTTAGTTTTAACTGGAGTTAAAAGTAGATAGATCAATGAAGTGACTAATGAGGTGATTATAAGGGAATTGGGTAAAGGCAAATGATAACTTAGAAGATTTTGGAAATGAGTTTTGAACTAGATTAATATTTGAAGGGTAAGTCAGAAGCAAAACCTATGAATAAAATGTGAAAACTAGGGATTCAGAAGCTCAGTTAGAGGATAATTTTCCTTAAAAAAGTCTATAAGATAAGTATCTCAGAGAAAGTGAGGGAAAATGTTCTACTGAATACTGATTCAAAGGTTTAGTCAAAGGCAAAATTCGAAGAGAAGTATAGACAAGGGAGGCTCAAATACTAAGTCAAAGGATGAACTCTTAAGGAATTTAAAGTTGATTGGGCTTAGAGGATAACTTAAAGGATATTTTGCCAAGAGACCTAAAAGTTGAATAAACTATATGGTTGGTTCAAAATGTGCCTTAGAGGATATTTGTAGTGAAAAACATGAGTGTAAACATATAGAAGTTGTTTCAAAAGGTAGTTCATAAGAGGATAATCCTATTAAAACTATAACTTCAATATGGCTTAGAGGTATAACTCAGATGCTTTCTAGTTCAAGAACTTCAAGGGTAGCTTAACTCAGAACTTAGCTCAAAAGATGTTTATTGGAAACTTTAGTGATTTACCAACCTCAAAAATTGATGTAGAGGCTAAATTTGCAGTGAATTTTAATGTCTATGTAGTGCAGAGGATATCTCAAAAGCTTCTTTAGTAAATGTTACAAGGGCTTCTTAACTTTAGGGATAGCTGAGAGGGTATCAAAAGGTATATTTCCTTAATGAAATGACTCTAATCTACTATATTAACACCAACATTACTTATAAATTTAGTTCCAAATCAACTTAATTTCTAGGGAATGAGTAAGTAAATGGTTTTCTATGTCTTATATAGTTACTAATATAACAAATTGACTAAATATATAGGGAATTCTCGAAAATAGATAAATGAACAACTAAGTTGGTGAGCAATTAAGTTCCAGGTAACTAAGATCAATACTTCATCGTACTTTAGAGCATTGTTTAAGCATATTTGGAGACCTTGATATGTATCATGTTGTGTTTGTGATCGTTAGCCTATATGTATGTACAGCATATGTGCTTGGATATTGTATTATTATTATGGAGTGTTAGATTTTATGTATTGATTGCTTTTTGAATTGTATGAAATTGTTTGATCACCTTAAGAGATAAACTAATTTAAACTTGATCTAACTTCTAACTGGACTGCATCGCAACTTACTAGGGGAAATGACTAAGATTCTCGAGCCAAACACAAACCCTTTCGATGAGGATAGCAGAAATGGTCGTTTCCCTATCCTTAGTCAAACTAAGTGACAGAAGAGGAGATCTCGGTAAGGTTAGGGACCGTAGATAGTCTTGGGCGAAGCGTGTTTCTCAATTACACAAGCTTCAATTTAGTTCTGATTTGTGAAGTTTGCAACATGAAACTCTTTGAAACTTGGATTCGAGTGGGTGCAATTTCTCTGATCTCACGATGACCAGTTAACATCGTGTGATGGCATTTGCTTGATCATACATTGCATCTTATTAATCTTGTTTAAAAACCTTGGTTGCTTGATGATTAATATGTACTATTATCTCTATCCTCCTTACTGAGCAAGTTGTCACTCACTCTTTTATAGCTGTTTTGCAAGTTTTTCATAGACTTACTAATATTACACCAAGTTCCAAGAAGACTAGAGAACGGAGTTGGAAAGTGAGATTTAAGACTAATAAGCTGTGCTTTTAATTACTTGTCAAATTTACTAACTTGTAAGGAAACTAAAAAGGTCTCTATTAGTAACTCTTTAGTTTTCAATTATGGATACTGTTACCATGCTCTATTAACATGTGATCCTTAATAAACCCTTAATTAATCATCCTATTTTCTCAAATCAGTTTACTTTGAGAACTTTGTTGAAATTTGGGATTTTATACTCTAAATGATTTGTAAAGCTTAATTTTCTCAATTATTTGAGCCATAAGTTTATTTTTTGAAGCTATTTTTGGAAAATTACATCATAGGTTGATATTTGTTAGACTTGGAATTGGATGGTTCAAAGCAGGAAAGTGGTAAATACCTTGTGCAAGCTATACTTACGTTAGCTGCTAAGTGGCTAGCTTTTAGCTTAAGTTGGTTTATATGGTGGAGTTGTTGTGACTCTTTGGTTTGGGATACGACAATAACTTAGCTCTCACAACAATATAACGATATCCGATCATACATACTACATGCATACAATTAACTACTAACAACCACCAACAAGTACGCACTTTTACCTCCAAATGCTATAAAATAGTACTCCAAAATGTTGTGAGGCGTTGATCTTGGTTACAAGAAGTTGAGTCGCTTGTTAGTTGCACTTTTCAAACTTGGCTTCATTAATAGGTGCTATATTACAATTAATACTTTTAGTTTCCATACTAGTTATGAAGTAACAATAATTTACTTATTTTTTGGATTAAGTTTGTTGTTCTTAAGTTAATAAGTTATTTATACCTAGGTGTTGAGATTTAATGTCATTTTATAGATAAGTTCCTATCCACTATACTCTCTATTTCACTCTTTAGGTATATGTAAGTTTTGAGTTCTTAGCCAATAGACCCTTTAAGTTATTTTCTAAATGTGTACCGATGTATAGTTACTATTGAGGAATCTTCTAACTCACCTTCTAAGTGGGTTTAAATTTAGGGTTTTATCCAATGAAGTCTCTAACATACCTTTTGACTTAGTATTTTTCAACCTTATAAATCTGTTGAATATCTACGTTTGGCCTATATTCCACCATTTCCTCATCAAATCAATTTAATACATAATTCCATTACTTAGTCCCTACATCATTAATATGTCTTTTTTTTTCCAATAAAGAAGAACTTTATTAATAAATAGTAGAAACTCAAACACCAAAGTTTTGATCTTTAGACAACAACAAAGATAAAATAGGGGGAGGGGACAAAATCTTCATATCTAAGTTTTTTCCTTTTCTCTCTTGAGAAGCTAACCAATCCACACAATTATTTGCTATTCGGGACACATGGTAAAAACTAATAAAGTTGAACAAGAAGCATAAAGATCTAATCTTCAAGACAAAAGGGTAAATCTTCCAAGAACAAGCATCTAGATGATTGATACTTGCAATTACTGTGCTACAATTAGATTCCATCGTGATTGATTTCCAACCTTTTCCTAATGCAAGATGCAAGCATTCTAAAAAAGCAACTACCTTAACCAGCTCAACATCATCAATTATAATGGACTTAGTAGAAGCAGCAAGCAAAGCACCATTAAAGTCTCTAGCCACAACACCTATACCTGTAGATTTATTGTAAGGAAGAAAAGACCCATTACAATTTAGCTTTACAACTCCCCTCTTAGGTGGCTTCCACGTTTCAAGTTGTGGCATAGCGGGTATTTCACAAGCGTGTTCTTATGTAGAGAAAGAAATAGCATTAGAATTTGCTTTTGGCTCTGAAGAAAGACATACCAAAGGAAAGTTATCGATAGATAAAACTTGCAAATCTATAATATTTCTCTTTGTTAGTAACATTTGTTGTTCCATAACATTAGCCTCAATTCTACTTAAGGTAACTATTGCACTAGGCTAAGAATTGTTAATGCAGCTAAAGTTTCTTTCCTTCCATACTTGCCATAGGGTGACAATTACCTTACATAAGAATAATTCACCTTTGCTAGAATAATTTCTAAACATATTAACTAGCTACTCTTCAATCTTGTTTACATGAGACAACACAAATTAGCATGGCAACCAAATACATCTTTCCAAACAAGACTGGTCCATGGACAATGTAATAGAATATGCTCTATCAACTCCTCTTTTGAACAAAAAACACATGGAGGATTAACACGAATTTTTCTTTTAAAAAGGAACATATTACAAGCAATAACTCCAAAGGAATTGCTTAAGTTTTGGCAATATATTTAGATTCCAAATAATTTACCATAAGCATCTATCTAGGACAAAGGAAGAGGAAGCTCTATCATTAGCAAGGAAAGGTTTATTCTTCATCGAGAAAACAAGTCTTGATTTAGCAATGTATTGACCAATTGTTGTGCTTGGCCAAATAAGTTTATCCTCCACATTTCCTCTACAAGTTCTGATAGTAAGAACTTCTTTCCTTTGTGCTTCAATTAAAATGGAATCTATCCCAATCTATTCAGCTTTCATTTCTAATAACTTTGACTCTCAAATCAACCAAATCATCTCCAATGTTCCCAACCTGCAATCTATATCTAGGCACCTTCAGCAGCCAAGGATCCTTAAAGACCCAAACTCTACATCCATTCCCAACTTGCCACAATCAATCTTTCTTAATGATGTTTCTCCCTTCTAATATACTTTGCTAACACCAAGAGATACCTTTTCTTTTCCTTGCTTCTAAGAAACTTTCATTAGGGAAGTACACACTTTTTAACACCTTAACCTTTAAATCCCTAGGCCTAGTCATGATCCTCCAAGCTAGCTTCCCATGAAGAGCTTTGTTAAAATTAGCCAACTCCTTAAAACCTAACTTACCATCTTTTTGGGTTTTGTTAGATGCGACTAGCTTCTCTAATAGATTTTCTTAGTTGTCTCATCACTACTCCACCTACCCTAAACCAAAACTTGGTAATCAAAGCAATCATTTCCTTGCACCAAGAAATCAGAAATTTAAAGATACTCATAGCATAAGTAGGAATTGCGTATGTGACTAATTTAATCAACACTTCCTTTCCTCCTTGAGACAACAATTGAGATTTCTATCTTGCTAATTTAGCAATTACTCGAGACTTGATAAAAGCTAACGGTTCTTTCTTAGATCTTCCCCATTCCGTGGGGAGACCAAGATAATTACTAGGATGTCGATCATGGCTAATGTGCAAAATGTTTGCACAACTCTCTCTTTTTAAAGGAGGGGAGTTTTTACTAAAGCAAAGAGAAGATTTGTGGAAGTTTATAAGTTGACTCGAAGCAAGACAATAATCATTTAGAATTCTTTTACGACAATGGATATTATCCTCAAATGCCTTAAAAAAGAATGGGGAGTCATTCGCAAAGAAAAGATAGGTTAATTCAAGACCTCTTCTCCTAATTTTAATTCCCTTTAGGTTTCCCAATTGGGATTCTTTAACAATCATGGAATTAGCTACTATAAGGAATAAGTATGGAGAAACAGGATCACCTTGCCTTATTCTTCTTATGGGATTAAAGCTACTAACCCTCTTCCCATTCACAATTAAATTATAAGAGATAGACATAACATAATTCATCACCCACCTAATCCAACAGTCATCAAAAGCTCGATTTTTTCATCACCTCTTCTAAAAAACATCATTCCACTCTATCATATGCCTTAGCCATATCCAATTTTATAGCAAAATGACAACTCCTAGATTTATTCTTCTTCTTCAAATAGTGAAAGATTTCATGAGCAATAATAATGTTATCTTGAATGAGTCTGTTGAGCTTGAATTTTTAGTTTTTTATTCGTTTTCCTTAATTTGATTTAAACCAAATCTTACACCTATTTGGTTGATTTGGTTTAAATCATCGACATAAATTAAGGAAAAGCTGGTTTCTTGTTTTTTTGAAAACAAATGAAGTTGCCATCTAGTAGAACTAGGAAAGGTGATCAAATTCAAATCAATTAGGTAAATTAATTCTAATTTAGCCACTAACTTGTGATTTTGAGAAGTTTTTCTAAAAAAGATTTCAAGAGACTAGATATCTGAATATCAGAGGTTATCTTATTAAACCTTAATCGAGTTCCATCTAAAACATTTCGAATTTAATATTTATTTTTCAAAACACCCCATTAATAGTATATATTCACAAATAATTAAAGAGATTGTACCTATTTATAAAAAATAAAAAAAAAAAGGTTTATAAAGGGGAAATTTTTTTTTTCATTTTTTAAATTGCCCTGAGGTGTATACATACCTTTTAGTAAGGATCAGACTTATCATAGTTCGTTTAAGAAAACTTTAATTTGTTGACTGATTTTAAATTAAGAAAATAGCTAGATTTAAAATTTTAACCATTTGATTTTATTTTAAGAAAAATGTCAAAAAGAAAAGAGTCCTAAATTGGTGTTTATTTTAGGAAAATTCTAAGAGAAGTCTTATCTTAGAAAAGGATTAATTAAAACTTTTTTTTTTTGGAAATGATTTTTCTAGGCGATAAGAACATTTTATTTTATTTTATATCTATCTTTACTAATTTTTATTATTGTATTTTGGACCAAAGAAAATAAAACAAAGAAAAAAAAAACTTTTCCTCTCTTTTTTTTTTCATTTTATTTTTCCATTTTTTAAAAATTTTTCCTTTCCTTCTCTCCCCTTTACTTTTTTTTTCTTTTGGTTTTTCTCTTTGTTTTTTTACATATAATTTATTATAGTACAAGATAAAATGAAATAAAATAAAAAAAATAAAAAAAAATACAACAATGATGCAAAATAAGAAAATGGTTGGATTTGAAATGCATGCGGATCAGACCTAAGCAAATTGAGCGGGTTTGGTTGGGTCGGTTTAGTCTTTGGGTCCGATATAGACCTTTAAGTTGGTTTGTGGACAAAAGGAAGGAGGCAATGGTGGAAAGGGTGCTTTAGGTGATTCTAAAGCTAAAACTTGAGGGAAACGCTGGATTTGTGAGCTATATTGGGAATGGGGGGTTTAGGACAGTTGCCATGGCCAAATGGTGGTGTTTAGGTGGTGGAGCGCAATGGCTTTAGGTAATAGTGGTGCTTAGGTTTGATGGGGGTTTGTTAGAGTCGAATGGGTGGCAGGGTATGTTAGAGTTGAATGAGTAGCTGGGTTGGGTGTTTTTGTGTATGGTGAACTCACTAGAAGTGGTGCTTTTGGTTGAAAAATGGTAGAGATGTTAGTTTCGTAGTGGTGGAATTAAGAATCCTAGTGAGAGAAAGTTAGGGCCTAGAGTGAGAAAACTTGAAAAACGAGAGAGAGAGAGAGAGAGAATGGTGATGGGAGCTGATAATCTAGATGAGGCTAGAAGATGTCTATTTATAAGGGAACATGACAAGGCCATTAATGACCAAAGAGTCCAAGCTCACTCAAGCTTGACAAGGTTGTTAATGACTAAAGAGTCTAAGCTCACTTAAGCTTGACAAGGCCATTAATGGTCGATTCTGCCATTAATGGCCTAATTTGAGATCTTCAAAATGGTGGAAAATAATACGATTTAGGTGATTAAGGGACTAGAGAAGCTTGATACTTGTTTCTAAGTTCCAATGAAAGCTTTGATTACTTCCCAAACTGTTTAGATTTGACAATCAAACATGAATAAATATCTCAAATATCAAGCTGTGCTTGATTTTCTTGACTCAATTTCCATAGGCAAACCACTATATTTGAGAGTGCTTTTCATCCAAATACAGAGTTTGCCATATTGTCTTCAAGATTTCACCATTAACTTTGCGAAATTTTGAATAAAAGTAAACAAAAAATAATCTAGAA
The DNA here is from genome assembly GCA_024138015.1 of Lumnitzera littorea. Lineage (NCBI taxonomy): Eukaryota > Viridiplantae > Streptophyta > Magnoliopsida > Myrtales > Combretaceae > Lumnitzera > Lumnitzera littorea. The sequence goes on along the minus strand of JAMXBB010000004.1, from coordinate 89,757,623 downwards.
GTTAGCTATTTGGAAGTGGAAAGGAGGAGAAAAGCTTAGGTGTTTATTGCAAAAAGGAAGAAGGAGATCCAAGGGGCATGTGATTGGTACGTACCATGCACTAGATTTAAAAAAATAATAATAATAAGCACACGATGCTTGTTTGTCTTATGGACTGGGCTTATCCTGGTCCAAGGGCTTTTTAGCCCTTTTAAACTTTCATAGACTTAGTCTTGTACCTAGTCTGGCCTATACTTCTTTGATTTTTTTTTTTATTTGTTTACTTCTTTTTAAAAGAGTACACTATACTAAAATTAACTGACCTAAAAAGAAGTAGCCCAAACCGTGATTCTAAAAATGAGATGACTTCCCCTAGGTGACTCAAAAATTCTAAAAATGACCTAAGACTCTTGTTTATCCTAAAAATTAATATATTTACCTTCTTTTCTTTTTCAAATGCATTTTTCTTAATTTTCTATTTTTTTGTATTTTTTAATTTTCTTTTCTCTTTTTTTTTTCTTAATTAGGAACCTTTTCTTATAACTATAGGGGGCAAAAATAGGGTGTTTACAGCTGTCCTTTTTTATAGTGAAGTTTGAATAAAACTTTACCACAAAGACAAATGAGACAACTTTTTTGCCTTAGGAATGAATTTATCCTAAGAAGCGTTATAACTAGCTTTCTATCCTAGGCCCAATCTATTGAAGATTTAGTGAAAATTGATTGAAACATGAGAATGAGTTGTTTAGAAGGGTATGGCACCCTAAGAGCTAACAAGAATTTTAAAAGATATTAGAAATAAGGTAGTGCCCCTATGGGTTGGCGAAAACCCTAAAAGATACTAAAAGGGAAGGTAGTGCCTCTATAGGTTGGCAAGAACCCTAAACAATACTGAAAAGGAAGGTAGTGCCCTTGTAGGTTAGCAAAAACCTTAAACAATATTGAAAGGAGGGTAGCACCCCTATGGGCTAGCAAGAATCCTAAAAGATACCAAGAGGAGGGTAATGCCTCTATAAGTTGGCAAAAACCCCAAAAGACACATAAAAGATAGTAGTACCCCTATGGATTGGCGAGAACTCTAAACAATAGTGGAAGGAGGGTAGCGCCCTTATAGGTTGGCAAGAACCCTAAATGATACTGAAAGGGAGGGTAATGCCCTTATGGGCTAGTAAGAACCTTAAACGATATTGGAAGGAAGGTAGTGCCCCTGTGAACTAGCAAGAACCTTAATTGATACAAAAAGGGAGGGTAGTACCCCTGTAGGCTAATAAGAACTCTAAACGATACTAAAAGGAGGGTAGCATCCTTGTGAGCTAACAAGAACCTTAAAAGATATTAAGAGGAGGGTAATGCCCTTACATATTGGCAAAAACCTTCAAAGACACAAAAAAGAGGGTAGTACCCCTACAGACTAGCAAAAATCCTAAGCAATATTGGAAGGAGGGTAGTACCCTTATAAGATGGCAAGAACCTTAAATGATACTAGAAGGAGGGTAGCGCCCCTATAAGCTGGTAAGAGCCCAAAATGAAACTAAAAGGGAGGGTAGCGCTTGATAGATTACAGACCTTTGGACCTCTCACTCACACTCGCCTTTAAGGCTTACAATCCCCCATAAGGAGGACATATCTTGTTAGCCAACCAAAGATAAGTCCTCATATATGGAAGAGCTATGGGTAAACTCTTTAAGGCCTCAACTCGGATACACTCTACTTTGCTTGGACTTTTGTAAAGTCGCCAAACTATTGAGTACCAAATCGCAACTTGTATACACAATGCTATGGTCAAACTCTTACCCAGTTACCAATTTGTCGAGTACCGAGTTTGAGGTCACCATACGCTAAGCTCTCCTTTTTTATCTAACCAATCTACAGCTTCACCCAATCACCTCAACAACTCTTATTACAGCCTAGTTATAGTAGCCCCAACATCAACTTAACTTAGTTACAGTGCCTCGAGATCCCAAAACATGAATAGGCTGCCTCCTTTTTTTCCTTTATCTTATTTACCCTTTTCATATATATTAGGAATTTCTTTCTTATATTGTCTTTCATGTAATTTTTTATTATTGTATTGTTGCCCTAAAGAACTTATTATAAATAGTCCTTTTTACTATAGCTATAATCATCTTACATACCTTACAATTAATGAATATTCTTGTTCTTGCGAAATACCCTTCTTTAAGTCCATCCCTTTCTTACATTCTTATCTAATCTTGCCAAGTAGCTTGAGAGTAGTAGCGAGTGGACCTTAGTATTAGCTTATGTGTCATATCAAGCAAAATACTAAGTTTTGTTGTTTTTGTTGAAGTGTCATATCCTTCAAGCAACTTCATGGAAGCTACTATGTTTATTAACCTATCCATTCCTTCACCCTTTAATACCTCGAAGGACCTACTATTACTACTTTCTATGGTAAGTTCTACTGATCAACTGAGTTTCTAGGTACATCATATAATCCCGATATCAGAGCTTGTGGTTGTGACCAAAAACTAAGTATTGTAATAGTTACTTCTTATTATAATGCGTATTCTATTATACTCTGTTCTTTATTGGAAAAACAGAGCAAGTCCTTAAGCTACTATGTGATATCATATTATCAAAGTTGTGTGAAATTTTCTGTTGAGTAGTGGATTCCTTGAAGTTTTATAATGAGAATGTTGAATTTTAGTATTCCAGGAGAGATTAATGATGTTGAGGGTAATGCTAATGGTTGTAGTCGTGTTAACCAACAGACCCGTAAACTACTGATGAACAATTGTAAGACCTTGTTGCTATTGTGGCTAACTTGGCTATCTTTATACAAAGGGTAGTAAAGACTAGGCTACAAAAGAGAGTTGATGAACGAGACTGAGATGTGAAAGATAGGTCGAGAAAATAAGTAGCTGAACTTAAGGCACCAAAAGTTGTTAATGTGAACCCAGCTCCACCCCAACATGCTTAAAGGTTTGCAAGGAGAAGACTTGAGTTAGATAAAGTTGAAGAATATGGTGAGGAAGAGGAGTAATATGAAGGATTTGAAGAGCACAAGCTTCACAACCCCAAAGGAGACGAGCATCTCAAAGTGTAGATTCCAAGCTTTAATGGGTTTCGTAGTATTGATGACTATCTGGACTAGGAGGAGAAGAATGATATTTGATTTCTATGATTACAAAGACACAACACGTATTCGAGTAGCTACTTTATAATTTTTTGGGTATACAGCAATATGGTGGAAGAAATCGCAAAATGTACACTTCCGAGCCCAATGTGAAATTTGAACGTAGAATGAGGTGAAGAGGGTTCTGAGGAGTAGATTTATGCCAAAAGGTTGTGAACAAAACACATTTTAACATCTTCAAGAACTCAAGCAGGGCAGTCGATCTATGGATGACCATGTTCGAAAGTTCTAATTGCTGATGATCTGCTGTGATGTTGATGAACTCGAAGAGCGGACAATAGCAAGGTTCATTTTTAGACTAAGATCCGAGATTGGTAATATAATGGAAGCATAGAGGCTTGGAAATCTAGATGAGACCATCTTAGTAGCACAAAGGGTTAAAAGGTAGAGGAGAAATCAGCTCAGCTGAGTATAGAGCAATCGACCAAGCTTACCAAGTAGAACTAGCATGTCGAGTTGACTTGGATATGACCGAGCTCAGTATAGTTCTGAGGTAGACCATTGAGGTCAAATGCTAAGTAGACTTGATGATGGTTGAGATAAGAGTAAAGCTGAGGAGCTTAAGGTCATGAAAGACCAAGGTTAAAGCTCAAGACGGAAGACTTAAGAAATCAAGTTTTTCAAGTGCCCTAATTTTGGACACGTAGCTAATTAGTGCCCGAACCGATGTTTCATGACCATTAAGGGAGACAAGCTTCAGTTTGAAATGGAGAGTGTTAGTAAAGGAGAGGAAGAAGAAGTGGGAGTCGACCAACTGTTAAAAGAGTTTCAAGAAGATTCAAATGTCGTAACCTCACCTAAAATGGGAGACTAGTATATGGTTGTACAAAGAGCTCTCAATACCTTTACCTTTAATAAGAATGAACAGAGAGAGAACCTCTTCCATACAAATTGCCAGGTGAATTGTAAACTATGTGCTTTGATTATTGATGGAGGGAGTTGTACCAATGTCATAACACAAAGAGTAGTGAAGGCCTTGAAGTTGCCGACCTATCTTCACCCTAAGCCTTACAAGATTCACTAGCTAAATGAGAAGGGAGGTCTACTTGTTGCTGAGCAAGTTAAAGTGCTGATCACTATTGGTGATAGGTATAAGGACGAGGAATTGTGCAATGTCCCACGTATGTGTGCTTCACATATTTTACTTGGCCGACTTTAGTTGTTTGATTTGAAAGTACTCCATGATGGGTACAGGAGCACTCATATGTTCCAGAAGGATGGGATGAAGGTAATATTGACCTTAGTGAGCCCCAAAGAAGTTTAGGAGTCGTAAGAGAAGATTTCAAGATCGCTATAGAGAAAGTCCTTAGTGATTTCCTAAGCTTAATTTCTAAAGATGTTAAGAAGGAAGAATGTATACTTTTATTGGTTAGGAGACTTCTAGAGTTAAAGGAGGTTAGAGCCTTACCTATTGAGGTGTAGGCATTGCTTCAAGAGTATGCCCACATATTTCCTGCCAAGTTGCCTTGAGGTTTACCCCTTTTTAGCGGTATAGAACATTACATTCCCCTCTATCTTAGAGTTACTATACCTAACCGACTTGCCTATAAACTCAATCTTGAGTAAGTAATCGAGTTAAAGAAACAAGTTGATGAGTTGATTGAGCGCAGATATGTTCAAGAGAGCATGAGCTCTTATGTCGAGCCAACTATCCTAGTGCCGAAGAAGGATAGCTCATGGAGAATGTACATTGATAGCTGAGCAATCAATAAAATCACTATCAAGTATCAATTTTAATCCCACGATTATATGATATGCTTAATGAGTTGCATGGTGTGCGAGTATTTTCAAAGATTTACCTAAAGAGTGGCTACCATTAGATTTGAATAAGACTTGGAGATGAGTGGAAGACTACTTTCAAAATGAAGGATGATCTATTCGAGTGGATGGTGATGCCTTTGGTCTTACAAACGCACCAGGCACATTTATGCCACTCATGAATCATGTTTTGAGATCTTTGATTGGTAAATGTGTTGTTGTTTACCTTGATGATATTTTGGTATATAGTGCTAATCTAATTTCTCATGTCATGCACTTGAGATTTGTATTCGATATCCTCTATGTCTAGCAATTATTCGGTAATTTGAAGAAATATGTGTTCTATTAGAGTGGGTAGTACTTCTCGGATATGTTGTCTCTAGTGAAAGAATTAGAGTGGATGACGAGAAAGTTCAAGCTTTTCTCAAATGGCTAATGCCTACCAGTGTTGCTAAAATGAGGAGTTTTCATGGTCTAGCTTTGTTTTATTAAGGATTCATTTGGAACTTTAGTTCCATAGCTACACTACTGACTAAGAAGACCTTTGGGTTCAAATGGCTTGAGAAAAATCAGAAAAGCTTTGATGAGATCAAGTTCAAGTTGACTTCTGCTCTAGTACTTGTATTACCTAACTTCAAGAAAGTCTTTGAATTAGAGTATAACGCTTCAGGATTAGGTATTGGTGTTGTCCTAATGCAAGAGCGTCGACTTGTTGCATTTTTCAATGAGAAGCTTAGAGGTACCGTTCTGAATTACTTGACATATGATAAGGAGTTCTATGCCCTAGTCCGAGCACTTCAAAACTAGTAACACTACCTATTGTTGAAAGACTTCATTATCTACATAGACCATGAGTCTCTCAAGCATCTCAAAGGATAACAAAAACTCTCTCGATGCTATGCTAAGTAGTTTGTATACTTGGAAACCTTTTGCTATGTCATCAAATATAAGAAGGAAAGTGTAAGCACCATGGCCAATGTCTTTTCTCATCGGCATATTCTTATTACCACATTATAAGCTAAGATACTTGGGTTCAGCACCCTACCTAATCAATATGAGCACAATTAGTACTTTGGACCCTTAGGTCCAAGTATATTATTAGAGGACTTGTAAATGGGTTCTACTTGAGCTAAGGGTACCTAATGAAAGGTCAATAAATGTATATGCCAAGCAACTCGGCGAGAACTACCGAATTGTTGAAAGAACACTTTTATTGGCCTGGGATGATGAAGGATGCGTGTAAAATTCTTGAACGTTACGAGGTGTGTAAAAGAGCCAAGGGAAGAAAGGAGCCTTATGGAGAATACACACCTTTACCCATACCTGAGTGACCGTAGACCAATCTAAGTATAAATTTCATGCTCAGCTTACCTAGAACACCTCAAAAGCATGATTCTATTATGATAGTGGTTGATCGGTTCAGTAAAATGAGCTACTTCATTCTTATGCCACAAAATTAGTAATGCTTTATTTGTTGCTAACTTCTTTTTACAAGAGATCGTGCAGCTACATGGTGTCCTAAGAAGTATTATGTTATTCATGATTTGAAGTTCACAAGCTTCTTCTAGAGAACATTATGGAAGAAGCTTGGTATTAAACTTATGTTTAGTACTTCTTATTACCTATAGACAGATGGCCAGACTAAGGTTATGAATAGGACTAGAGGGAATCTCCTTTAAGCTATTGTTGGGAAGAATCTACATGATTAGATATATGCCTGCCCATAATTCAATATGCACACAACCACTCCACCCATAGCTCAATAGGAAGTTCACCTTTCAAGGTCATCTATGAGTTTGTTCCAAACTTACCATTCAATATGATCACTAACTTGAACTTTCAAGGAGAAATTGGATAGGTTTGTAGTGCACTGAGGAGTTTCAGAGACTACATCAAAAAGTTGTTGAGTAATTAACCAAAACAGTGGCCCAACAAAGAGAGCAAGGAAGACATGGTAGAAGACGAGTTATTTATAACCAAAGAGACCTTATTTGGATTCACCTTAGCAAGGAGTGATACCTAGGAAAGAGAACGAATAAGTTATCTCTTAGGTTAAGCAGCCCTTTCAAAATTCTTTGATGCATCAATGACGATGCCTATAAGCTAGGACTACTTGAAGGATACGAAGTATCTCCAACTTTCAACATCGCCAATCTAATCCCCTTTGTACTGGAAGAAGAAGAAGACCAAGATTTGAGGGAAAATCTTTAACAACCTCGAGGAACTAATGGATTGTCAACCTTCAAACTTCTTACTTACGCCCGCATTTGAGGTCTATAATCTCTCACAAAGAGGATACTCTCTTGTAAGCCAGTTGAGGACAAGTCCTTATACATGGAAGAGCTATGGGTGAACTCCCTAAGGCCCCAACTTGGATATACTCTACTCTGCTCGGACTCCCGCATAATTACTGACCTACCGAATGCCAACCTGCCAAGTATTGAATCATAGCTCATGTACACAATGCTTTGTTGGAACTCTTGCCCAGTTGCTAAGTTGTTGAGTACTAAGTTCAAGGTCCCTATACGCCGAGCTCTCCTTTTCCATCCAACCAATTTGTAGCTTCACTTAGAGTGCCAACCTGCCAAGTATTGAATCATAGCTCATGTATACAATGCTCAACTGGAACTCTTACCCAATCGCTAAGTTGCTGAGTACTAAGTCCAAGGTCCTTATAAGCCGAGCTCTCCTTGTCCATCCAACTAATGTGTAGCTTCACTTAATCACCTTGGTAGCTCTCAATATAGCTTGGTGATAATAGCCCTAATATCAACTCGACTTAGCCATAGTGCCTCGAGATCCTAGAACACGAACCTAGTGATAGGCCACCACCTGTCCTCAACATGTCAACATTTGGACTATATTCCTTTTTATTCTTTATCTTATTTATCCTTTTCGTATATACTAAGAATTTCTTTCTTATATTGTCTTTTATGTAATTTTCCATTATTTTATTGTTGCCTTAAAGGACTTACCATAAATAGTCCTTTTTATTACAACTGCAATCATCTTACACACCTTATAATTAATGAATATTCTTGTTTTTGTGAGATACCTTTCTTTGAGAACATCCCTTTCTCATACACTTATCTAATTTTGCTGAGTAGCTCGAAATTAGTGGCAAGTAGACTTTAGTATTTGCTTATATGCCATATTAGGTGAAATAAAGTCATATTGTGTTTGTTGGTGTGTCATATCCTTTGAGCAGTTTTACGGAAGCTACTATGTTTATCAACCTATCCATTCTTTATTCTTCGATACCTCGAAGGACCCACTATTACTACTTCCTACGATATGTTCTAGTGATCAATTGAGCTCCTAGGCACATTAGTGCCCTTATGGGCTGGCAAGAACCTTAAACGATACTAAAAGGAGGATAGCACCCTTGTGGGTTAGCAAGAACCTTAAACAATATTGAATGGAGGGTAGCACCCATGTATGTTGGTAAGAACCATAAATTGTACTGGAAGGAGGGTATCACCCTTATGAGTTGGTAAGAACCTTAAAGAGATCTTGATCATGCTATTTTAAGCTAACTAACATAGGCGAATGAGCAAAGTACTCCTTGAGCTAGCTAAAACCTTAAATTAGAACCTAGTTATACTCCTCTGAGCTGAACTGACTAACCTAGGCGAACGAACAAAGTGTTCCTTGTAAGCCCTACAACCAGTCACTAAGGGTTCCGATCGGTTGAAAGATTCAATTGAGTGTAAATTATAAGTAAAGCTAGAAATATTAGTAAAAATAATCCCGTAAGTTTGAATTTAAGAAAATAAGCAATAAAATAAAGGAATATGAAAATTTCTAAATTTTAAGTATATAACTCGTTATTAATCGAAAATGCGTAAAATTTATTCCGATAACTAATGAATCGTTAGAGATAAATTATATGTATACTCAAAATCACAAAATAACCTAAATAATATCTAAGAATATTTATTTATACCATATATGAATTTACATGTAGGTAGAAATACATGGAATTACTTAAAATATGCGAAATGTGTTAAAATAATACTAAATAATTAAAGAAAATTCATAATTAATTAAGAAAAAATAAAAAAAATAAGGAATGATCCAGATTTGGGTTGTGGCAGTTGGGGAAAATAAGAAAAAAATTAGCCAATTAAATTAGAACAACACAAAAGGCAAATTGGAAGAAAATAAGGTAGTTATCTAATCAAATTAATGCACAATAATTTCCCTAAAGCTCTATAAATAGAAAGAAAATTTTAGAAGCTCATTTGGTCAGTTTGGAGAGTGAGAAAAATAGAAAGGGGTGAAATTGAGAGTAAATTAGGATTTTAGGAAAAATCACAAAAAATCTATACAATTAGGGCCTTAGAGGAGAACCAACAATAGACGAGCACCTGAGAGTAGACAGCCACCACCACCACATAGTGGTAGCAACGCTTAGATCGGCTTACAAGGTCACAGGGCTGGAGGTGGTCGGAGCCACCTAAACTGATGAGTTCGATTTCCAGCCTGATTTTGTTTAATTTTGTAAAAATGTTAAATATTCTTAGAAAATTATGAAACTTGTTACTTTGAAATATTTTTGCATGTGATTTTTAGGAAAAATATTATTTTGATGAAAATATGTCTCGTCATATATGATCCTTAAGAAATCATACAAAACTAAGCATGTTTCGGTTTCGAAATAAATGACCTTAGGAGTGTAGTTTTGAGCTCAAAAATTTTATGTAAACTACTTAGATGATATAGAATAGTGATATGAAGCTCGTTTTCAAAAATTAATTTTTGAAATTTTTAGGTCTTAAAATGAGGCATAAAATAGGTAATTTAGGGTTAATTAAGTAATTAAATAGTTAATTACTGATTTAGTGAATAATTATATGTTTTAAGATACTGAAATCTGATGAAGTATGATACTTGTAGCATTTAGGGTGTTAGATGTAATTATTAGGTTAATTATGTAGTAAATAAGTAATGGGGAAAAATAGTAAATTTTAAGTTAATTTTGTAAATTAGGGTAATTAGGTGTAAAATTTGATTTAGGATGAATTTAGACATTTTGAAATGATAATTGAAGTTGGGAGATGGTAATTAGAGTGATAAAAAATATTAGATGTGTATTATGTACATAATAAGTAATAGTATATAATACACAATTATTAGAAATATAATAAATAGAAGATATTAGAATAAAAATTGATATTATGATAATAATAGAAATATACAATAAATCTGATAGAAAACTTAAATTAGGGTAATTATATGAAAAATATAAGATTTTCTCATAACGTGGGTGAATTCGGTGATTAAACTAAGATTCGGGTATACCGCATAGACTAAAACATTAGTTAGAGACTAAAAACGATAATTAGGATATCCGAAGATGATGCGATTAGTTTCACGTTATGGGTTAGAATGATTTCTTAGGGTGTATATATAAATCTTTAACTGAAAATTGAGTTAAAAACCTAATTTAGAAACCGATGTGAAAACTGAAACAGAACTTAACACAATTCAAGAAGAATTGTAAAAGACTTAAGACCTAGATAATTAGGTATATTAAACCCTAAACAAAAGATAATAATAAGTGTTATAGGATAAAACCAACTTGTAATAGTTATATGAAAAACTAAAACCACGTTTGTGTTATACGGATGATCGGCGATGGCCTGAGCGAGTCAGACCTTGAGTGAGTGAGCGAGAAGTCGAGGTAAGTTAGGATTAATACATTTATTGTATTTTAGAGGCTTGAGATTATGCTTGGTTGTGCTCGATAGATAGTTGGTTGTATGCATGTGCTTGATTATGAGTGATGTTATGATTCTGTTTGTTATACTAGTTTGCATTGTATGAAGTGATCGATCACCCTAAACCGAACTTAACAAAGATATGACTTGTAAACATAAATCGAACTTGCATAGTAACCCATTAGGAGAAATCTAGGATTCTTTGGCCAAATACCAATCCCTTCGAAAGGGATAGCGCCGGATGGCATAACGGGTCCTTTTTTCATCCTCTTCATCCTTAGTCAAACTAAGTGATAAGTGAGGAGGTCGCGGCAAGGGTAAAGTCAATGGTCCAAAGGTAGTCATGTCTATTACACAAGCCTGAGTTTGGTTGTGAGCTGTTGCATTAACGGTAACTCCTCAACTCAGACTAGAGCGGGCGCAATTTCTCTAATCTCACGATGGGTTAGACAATGTCGTGCGATAGCATTTGGTTGATAACCTTGTTTGTGTTTGTGGTGTAGTTTTAAGTCCTCCATCCTAACTTATTGAGCTATGGTTACTCACATCCCTATAGACGTTGTACAGGTGCTGGCTAAGAAGCGGCTTATAACTATTCTGAAGCTAGCAATTACTGGATCCTGGGGAGTGAAAAAAAAACATTTGAAGAACAAACATATATTTTTAAGATCTAAGCTTTTATTTTAGAATTTTTCATTTTTGAATAATGTGATAACTAGGAAATATTTTACAGTGAAACGTTGTAAACGTTAATTGTAATAACTGAATTATAGTGTATATATATATTTCCTCACTTTCTTAAGTAAATGATTTATTTAAATTACAAACTGTTTACTTCAAAGCAGGTTAGTCATGGACACTTTGTGTAGATCAGGTCTAGGATAGCGGTTATAAGGCCAACTTCTATCTTAGAATGGTTTACACGGCGGGGTTATTACGACTTTGCCGCTTTGGGGCGTGACACTCCTTGAGCTAGTTAAGACCTTAAAATGAGATAAAAGTTTAATGAAAATGTAATGTTTAAAAAACCAACTTAACGTTATGCTTAAATGTATAGAAGCACTTACCTCGCTTTGTCGATAGCGCCTAAACAGTGATGCCTTTTCTTAAGAAGTTTGATCAAAACTAATGATTTACCCTTTGAAAATCACTCTAATCTTAAAACAAAGCACACAAAGTCCTGCTTGCTATTGACTTAAAGGAAGGTGACCCAACATAAAACATACCTCTTGTCAAGCTTGATTTTTCTTGATTTATAAAATATTTTCCTTAACCTAATTAATATTAAACCTTAACCTGTTTACTACAAACCATCGATCGGGAGTTAAGAAAAACTCAGTTTTTAAATGCGTTTTGAAAATCCTTTAGAGTCACTACCTAACTAGAGTTAGAAAAAAGAGGATTAGGTTAAATTGATTAGGTGAACCGATTTAACCTAGCCACTAGTCCGCTTAAAAAACCAATTTTTAGAAAACGGTTCAAAAACCAAATATTTTGAGTCCGGGAGCTAATTTTTTAAATTCTTAACAGGTGTCACTTCTTTAACTTTCCAAATTTAATTTCACTTTTCAATATAACCTTAGTTGCAAACAAGTCATATGCAACTAAATTAATTAAATTAAACAATTATTAAAAAAAGAAGAAAATTTTCCATATTTTAAGTTGGCTCGTATTTGCGTATGAATGCCTTCATACATGTTGTTTAGGATCAGACGTATATAATTCTTTTCAAAATTTTGAATGTGTTGGTTGATTTTAATTTGAAAAAAACTGTCTGTTTTAAGTTTTTAACCTGATTTGATTTTAATTAAGGAAAATTCTAAAGGTTCCTAATTGATCAAAATTTGTTGTTGAATTGAAAAAAAAAATTCTAAGGAAATCCTATTTTTGGAAAAAAGGGTTAATTTATTTCATTTATTTGGAAAATGAATTTTTTCTATGTTATAAAATGCTCTTTTCACTCTTATTATTTTATTTTATGATCTTTATTGTTTTAGGTTTAATTGGGGAAAATAAACTAATTAAGCTACCCTATATTTCTTCTTCATTTTTCTTTTCTTTTTCTTTTTCTTTTTCTTTCTTTTTTCTTTTCTTTCACTTTTTTTTTATTGGTTACAAATCACAACGACAAACAAAATAAAATAATTTCTTTAAAAAAAATGCAATATGGACAAAATAAATAAGGTTAGACCGAATTGAATATAGGTATGGGTATGGTCGGAGCAGCTCTAGTTGAGTCGGCTTAGCTCGACTCCAATCGATTCGAGTTGCGGATGAGAGAGAATTAGCAGTGCAAATGGGTTGATCTGGCTTGATTCGACGACCTTTTCATAGTAGTGAAGATGGATTTACAAGTTTAGGATTGGACTTAGTGGCGTTAAGCAAAGTGTTGTAGTGTAGGGAGGTTGTTTTGGTGGTTTTTGTAAGTTAGGTGGTGGTGGCATGAAGAGAGAGAGAGAGTAATTAGGGAAGAGAGAGAGATAGAGAATGAGAGTTGATGATTCTTGGTGTCCTACTGCTTAATCAAGACCCTATTAATAGTTTGGAGGATCGAGTTACGCTTGGTAAGTTTGAAAATTTCAAAAATCCCCATTGAAGAACCTTACCTGACATCAAGTTTTTTTTTTATTTTCAAACTTAATTCTTACTGCATAAAGGGATGAACTTTGACGATTTTTCAATTCCAACTCATAGTAAGCTAGGTGTATTATGCGATTTCACCATTAATTTGCTGAAATCATGTAGTAAATGGGGCAAAAAATGACCCTAAACCAAGTACACCAAGGAGGAAAGAAATTAGAAATCTAGAAAAAATGAAGGAAGAAGAAGGTTAGGGGCGATGCCTACATGCGAGGTACGCTTGCAATACCGAATTGTATGGGGCTTTAGGCCCTTAGTCCAATCCAACCATACATTATACCCCCTCGGGATCCCCTCCCCCCCCCCCCCCCCCTTCTCTCTCTTTTTTTTTTTAATTAATACAAATAAATAAATAAAATAATATAAAAAAATGAAAATAAAAAGAAAAAATCCTTTAAACTCTCTTGTTTTATCGATATTTTTTTTACAATTTTCAATTTTTGTTTTTTTTTTCTCTTAATTTTCTACTTTTTTGCATTTTCTAAATTAGGACCCTTTAACGTGTCCTAAAAATTCTAAAACAATAAAAGGGGGGGTGGGGGAAATGAGGTATCTACAGCTGTCTGTCTTTGTGGTAAAACTTTGTGGTAAAGTTTGAGTAAAATTTTACCACAAAGAAAAATGAAACGTTATTTTTGCCCTAAGAGTGGAATTTGTCCTAAGGAGCACCTTAGCTAGCTATCCTAGACTTCATTCACTGGGGATTTGATGAAAAGTGAAAGAGAGAGGAGGTACTCTAAGAGCTAGCCGAGAAACTTTAGAAAGGTTTAGTGTCTTAAGAGCTGACTAGAAAGATCAGTTTGAAAATTGATCATACCCTTCTGAACTAATTAATCTAGACAAGAGCATCTTTAGGGGACTAACAACCCTAAATAGGAATTGATTTGAGAAAACCTGGACGTACCCTTTTGAGCTCACTAACCTAAGCGGAAGTGTCTTTAGCAACTTTAAATTGGAATCGATTTAAGAAAACTTAATCGTGCTCTTCTAAGCTCACTAGCAACCCTAAATTGGAATTGATTCGAGAAAACTTGGTCATGCTCTTCTGAGCTTACTAACTTAGGTAGGAGCGTCTCTAGAAGACTAGCAACCCTAAGTTTGGAATTGACTAGGAAAACTTGGTCATGTTCTTCTAAGCTCACTAACTTAGGCGAGAGTGTCTCTAAGAGACTAACGATCCTTAACTGGAATCGATTTGGAAAACCTGGCCGTGTTCTTTTAAGCTTACTAACTAAGATAGGTTTATTAGGATAGTACTTTGAGAGTATGCAATCTGAAGGTTTCGACTTAGGTTATGATAGCGCTCTAAAAGCATGTAATTCAAGGGTTTTAAGTTAAGATAGCACTTTAAGAGCATGCCTCTAAAAGCATGTGATTCAAGGGTTTCAGGTTAAGATAACGCTTTAAGAGCATGCAATTTGAGGGTCTTAGGTTATGATGGTGCTCCAAGAGCATGCAATCTAAGGGTTTTAGTTTAGGATAACACTTTAAGAGCATGTGATCCAAGGGTTTCAGCTTAGGTCAAGATAGCGCTATAAGAGTATGTGATCTGAGGGTTTTAGTTTAGGATAGCGCTTTGATAGCATGTGATTCGAGGGTTTAGCTTAGGTCAGGAAAGTGCTTCAAAAGCATATGATTCAAGGGTTTTAGCTTAGGATAATGCTTTAAGAGCATGTAACTCGAGGGTTACTCGAAGGTTTTAACTTAGGTTAGGATAGTGCTCCGAGTGCATGCGATCACTAACATTTTTACCACATGGACAATGCTCAAAAGAGCAAATGATCCATAAGGACCAAAGCAAAAAAGAAAAAAGAGCTTATGTAAACATTCTTGGGAGACTAGAAAAAATGAGAGAGATTTGTTGATTGGCAATCATATAAGATGAGGTAGACAATAGGGATAAAGTCCCTAGATAGAAAGAGAAGTAGATGACATTAGCCATGAGGGTGATCATGTTTAAGGAAGATGATTTTGGCCTCCAAGGCCAACTTAGGAGCAATTTTTATACGGGAGCAGATCTCTAAACTTTAGATGACAGAAGCTTACTGGTAGGGTTGACTCTAAAGAAGATGACTTTTGAATTGTTGAGAACCTAGACTACTAGGGTGATAAAAGAAAGGACTAAAATGAGGGGGAATTGAATTTATTGCTAACAAGTTTAGATTCTCCTAATAGTGTTTAGCCTTTTTAGCAACATAACGACTTGATCTTTCGGGCTACCTTTATCTAAGAGAACCTTTTCCTTACTTTAGGGGTAAATAACTTTCCATGACTTTTTCAAATTTCTTCTTATCAAAAGATATCTCATTAAATATAGGCTTTAGTCTAAAAGGACTTCCTCATACTCTTGGCTTAAATTCCTCTCTCTTAACTTCGATTCCAAAAATTATGGTCCATCTTATAAGCGATACACTTTTAATCAATCCATTAGGTTTTTTTCGGACTGTAACATAATAAAGGCTTTTAGTGCTCAGTTTCAAAATGGGTATTATCGAAATGGCTTTTTATGAAATAATTACTCTTTAACCCAGGTTTACAAGTCAAGAACTTTATATGTAAAACTAAAATTATGCTTACCTTAGTTTCAAATGTAACTTTTACCAATGATAAGTTATCTCCTTCAACTTTAAGGGAAGGTGGAACTGTGGGCAGGCCATGAGCCATGTGTTGGCTGTAATTTCTTTGGGAACCATAAATTTCGGGGAAAAACCTTGGTATTTGCCTTGGCTTCTTTTAAGCTTAATTGCTTAACTATATTTTTAGGGTCTTTATTTGAAACATAGGTCTTAATTCAAGAATAGGTTTTTATGCCCCATATCCTTTTGGGCTTTAAGGCTCTGGACTCGATCACCTTATGTATGTAGATCTATTTCTCGAGCACACTTTTCATTTCAAATTTCTCATTTTCCCTCTTTTTTCTTTTCTTTCCTTTTCTTTTTTCATTTTTAATTTTGACTCAAGATAGAGGTGATCATTCCTTCATTTGGCTTATAGCTCAAAGTGTATAGTGTTTAGGATATAGGCACTTCATTTCAAAGGAACTAAGTTATTAACAATGAAAATTACAACTGAATTGATGTGACTAGAGTAAGCATAAATTAGTTTTAACCTTTTCTCCCTTTTAATGACACTAACCTCCAGATTGTCTTAGTGTGGGGTGGTTCTTGACAAGGTCTAAATTTTGAAATACTCCATTAAAAGGCTTAATAGGGTTGGCGAGAGATTTTGTGTTTAAGATATTGAAAAAAATGGATGCTTAACTTCATTTTGATTTGTGTATTAAATGCAAGATGGACTTCCTTTAAGGAATGAGTCCAATAGTCCCACAATGATGTAACTCGACTCTTAAAGTATCTTAAGGTTGGTGTTTGGGATTCGTCTTGCTTTTCTTTATTCTAAACCTTTTAACTAATGAGATATCTTAAAACAGGAGAAATGGAAACAAGCACTTTATTTAAGTCACTTTGTTTTTACAAACATCATGAAATCTGACCTTATCCTTGAATTGAGTCCAATTAGATTATCCTTACATCTATTAAGTCTTGAACTCTATTCTTCAGTTCCTAGCAATTGTCAGTAGAATGCCCCTACTGACCCATATGGTATTCACATTGTGCATTTGAGTCGTATTTCTTTAGCTTATATCTTAGCATTGGGGCTTTCTGTTGTAATAAGCCTTTGTTTCTTAGGTGGTCAAAGACTTGAGATAACGAGGCAGGGATCTAAGTAAACTTTCTTTTGGGTATTTTTAAACCTTTTTTGCTTAGTGTAAGTCTTGATGTCATAGTATTTATATATAACGCTAAATTTGGTGAGGTTGGTTTTTTTTTTTGTCAGCCTCCCTATCCTTATGGCTTCTTTAATTCAACTCCCAGCAAGTACAATGTCCACAAAACTAGCCATTGTATTACCCAATAAGTGCCCATAATATGGTTCCTCTAATGAGTTAATAAAGACATATATAAATTTTTTTTTCAGGAAGAGGAGGAATGATTCTAATTGCCATGTCCCTCCATCTTTGGGTGTATTTCTTAAATGACTTATTTTTCTTCTTTCTCATTGTGTACAAGTCCCAAATCAAAGGAGCTATCTCAATGTTGTACTTGTGCTGCTCATAGAATACATGAGCCAATTTCTCCTAAGTATTGATCCAGTTGAGATCGAGCAAGGTATACTAGGTTAATGTAGGCCTTGTTAGACTATCTTGAAAAGTTTATACCATGACTTGATTATTTTGAACATATCTACCCATTTTGCGGACGTAATATTTGGTGTGTAGCTTTAGGCATCCGGTGTCACGCCCCAAACAAGAAGAGTCATAACAGTCCCGCCGTGTAAACTAATCTAAGATAAAAGCTGACCTCATAGCTGCTATCGTAGATGCAGTTTACACAAGGCATACAACTCAACTAGCTTGAAACGTCTGTTCTGACATCTGTTAATATCCAAACCTGTGGTAGAGCTTTTACAAAATACTTGTTCTATACAATCTGTTGTTTAGTACTGCAACAGTAATTATACAAACATTTCACGTCCAAGGGTAAAGATTACAATCAGAGTTTATTAAAAACCACAGGTTATACGATTTATATACAATAAGTTAAAAAACTAGTGGGCTCCCAGGGAATTCCCATTTAGTTTTCTTCAAAACTTAAAGACCAAACAAAAGCTCAGGTTCAGTTAAATTCCTCGATCCTCACTTTCCTATACAGCAGTACATTAACCTGAGAACGGTGGTACCTGAACATCTTTGCCTTTACTCAGTACCTGGAAAAGAGTCTGTAGGGTGTGAGCACAACTAGCTCAGTAAGTGGGGCGGAGTCAGAAGAGTACTATATAATCACAAATAAGGTTAATAATTATGATGAAATGCAATGCAATCACTCAAATGAAAACATCGCACAATGTTAACCGGTTCACTGTGAGGTTAGAGAAATTTCATCCGCTCCAACCCGGATTGAGGAGTTTCATCGCGACTCAAGTTAGACCAAACCCGGGCTTGTGCAATGGAGAACACCCCCCTCCCAAGACCGCCTTCGAACCACGGCCCCCAACCTTGCCGCGACCTCCTCGCCTATCATTTAGTTCGACTAAGGATGGGGAAAGGACCATTTCAGCTATCCTCATCGAAGGAAGTCGGTGTTTGGTTTAACACTCTTAATCGTTTCCCCTAACGGGTGATTATGCATGACCAATTATACTTTAGTTGAATAATCATTAGTGATAATCAGGGATGACCAATAAGTTCACACAACACAGAATCTATGCAAATATGCAGAACAGCACACCAAGGAGTCGAACTCCTGTCACAACAGAGTATCATTCACACACATAACATGCGTATAATCATCTAACTACAAACACAACCAGAAGTACTCTTGGGTCTCCGGATACTTTGAAATAGTACCCAAACAGCGGCGAAGCTACCATCCCAACTTACTTGTTCAAATGTTCGCTATTTCTGACTTGAATTGTCAGCCGTCTTTAGAAGGTCCTAATTACACAAAAGGTCTAAATTTAGTTTTCGTAATAATTACGAAAACATTAAGGTTTAATCTAAAATGGTTATATATATATATATTATTTCCATAATATGCAGTCATGTTATTACTATATATCGAATTAAATTATTAATTATTGACATTGTACATCATATATACTATTACGTATTATATATTGTTTTGATCGTATCGAAACGTACTTTTTATTTATTAATTCACGTTTTGATTCCGGTAAAGTTACCGAAATGTGTATATTCTTAAATATGTTATAGATATAAGCTAGATTGCTTAAGGTTATCCGATTTCAACAAAACTAGTGTCATTGAGTTCGTATAGACTTAATGACACTTCTTATGAGTTCTGTTCCTAGAGATGGATTTCAACGGGTAGTTTGAATTTTTAATACAATTATACATATTTATATAAAAACGATCGTATTATGCGAAATTTACAGTTTTAAATTATATTTTATCCAATTTGTCCTTATATTGTAATAATATAAGTATTATTAAATTTTAATACACCTAAAGTACATCCCGATCAGAAAATATTAATAATTATAATAAAAATCTCTATTTAACCCAATTCGATCAGCAATCCTATATATAGGTTTTATTTAACTATTTAACTCATTTTAGTCTATTAATATTACAAATACACCCCGACTTGTAATTTAAGCTATTTTACTTAATAAATTCGTAATAAATAGTTCGGATTACCCAATAATTCCCTGAAAATTTCTATGGACTTCTAAAAATATAGGGAATTCAATTATCACTTGGTTACAAGTTTTCGACCTATTGCCTATATTTTCGTATTGACGATTTTACCCCTAAACTTGATAAATTAATCAATTATAATTCTTTTAGCATCCAATTAATTTCAATCTAACTCAATATCATTATTATTTATTAGAGATCAGTACATGTCCATTTCATCAATTAATTTTATAATTTCCTATTAAATTCATAATTTCAGCCTATTTTCAAACCAATTTCAGGCCTAAAAATTCAATAAATATTAAAATTATTCAAATAAAAATTTGGGCTATGTAGCAATTACCCATATATCATACACATCCTACACAAAAATTTTCAACTAGAAACAACATCATATAGTACATTTATTTCACTAATATATATTCGGATGAATTACAGATTTCTTAATAAAGTATATTAAATATTACGAATTTTTCAAAAATAAAAATATCACATGAAAGCATGTCTAAAATAACCTAAGTGTAATTTTTTTCATAATTTTCTGGGCGGATTTACTATTTTTTAGAAATTATTGAAAAACAGAGCAGAAATTTGACCTTGGTGTTCTTGGGTGCTCCGGTGGCCGGCGGCGGCTGGGCGGTTATCGGAACGCCTAGACGCTGGGGGTACTCCTTGATGGTGGAGTGGCATAACAGCAGATCAAAGGGAACCCTAAGAACTAGCCTTGCTTGGTAATTGTTCTGTTTTTCTCTTCTTCTTTTTTATTTTCTACGATTTTTTCATGATTTTTCTTTCTGTTGTTTTTGGTTCCAAACTGTCAAATGTTGTTATTCTGCTGCTGGGAAAATTTTTATACACTTCTTTCACCGCCTAAGGATTTTTCTTTATTTTTTTCTTTTGTTTTTTCCTATTTAGCTAAGCATGTGGTGTCCAATTCTCACAATTTCACTTTTGATTCAGCAACTTTCACTTTTCATTCTCCTGCCACGCCTCCTTCCAGCAATCTCAATGTTATTTAATTAATTTTTCTTTTTCTTTTATTAAATAATTACTTAAATATAGATATTATATGTTAGAATTAATTATTTAATTAATGTACTAGTTTATACCCTATGTAAATATCATGTGAAATATATAACTTTACTCATATAATTAAGTTTCTAACATATCTTTTATTTTTAGGATACATTCTAAGGTTAATTTCATGAATTTAACACAATATATATATAATTACTCAATTTTAAGTTAATTTACGAGTATAATTATTATTTGTACCGGGTATACTAAAAAATTACGTGTATTTTTTTATAGTAAATTATACTACATTATTCTATTTTATAGCTCAATTAACTTATCTCTAAATTCTCGTTGCAATCTAAGTTCAATTTTAGGAGTTTTGAACATTTTAGGGCTTTAGTAAATACTCTAATTTCTAAGGGCAAAATTGGGATTTCGGGTCATTATTACTAAAATCTAACTTCACTGTAATATCTCGTCTAACTTTTTCATTCTAGTTGCAAAGTTTGGGCTCAATTGGATAAGTTACCCTAAAAGCCCTAAATCTGAGCTCGGTTGGCCTAAACTCAATTTTGGAAGCTTACATCCGGTCCCATTGTACTTCTTAAACTTTAGTATTTTGAATTTTTCTGAGTAAGTTCTGACATCGTATGCAAAAAAGTTAGTGATCCCAAGTTGCTTAAATTCATCATCATTCCCAAGTGCTCCCATCTTTTCAATTATTTGCTAAGTTAGCTTCTTTTCTAGTTCTTTGATACTTTCTTGACTCGGCTCTGGGTTAATCGAGAAAGAATTAGTCTTAGGTTAGAAAGTTGGATTGATCTTTTCTTTAGGAAGAGATGCTTCAATAGATTTCCCTTGCTAGGCTTCTAAGTGCTCTTCATTTGATGACATTGTGGCTTTATGCAGGATAATGCTGTTAACCAAAAAATTCATCTATTTAGTTATTTTCCCCATCGTTTGCTCTAATGAACAAAGCCTTACTTTTGTAGGGTTGGTGCCATTAAGTTTATTGTTATTTCTACTGTTGGCCTTGTTAGCAACTTCCTAATTTTATTTTGAATGAATACTCTTCTTTTCAAAAGAGATAAAAGGACTTAAAAAGAAGTGGAATACAAGGATAATACTTATTTACAAGTTGTGAGGAAGGAGTAGAAAAACATTTCTAAAGGATCAAGAATCTAAATATTTACAATCTATAATTATAGGTAACCTACAAAAAATAACCCTATAAGAGAAAAGATTCGAAAGAGTTAGAGTAAAAGGTAAAGAGAAAAGGACCTATAAAGAATCAAATATTTAGAAACTTAAGGACACGACTCTCGTGATCTTATTCAAATAGAAACTAATGAATGCAATATAAGGGCACGTGGATGCAAAGAGGGAAACTGGCAAACTGACTATGATGCGGCAAAAATTTTTTTATTGCATTTGAAGTTTCCATTACATTATTCAAAAATTTATTACAAACACTCTAAAGTCTAAATCTTCTTCTTCTTGTGGTGTCTTAGCTCATATTTAATCTTCTTCCTTTTCTTTAGCTCAGTTGCCTTAATCCATCTGGCAACCTAGGAGATATCTTTAACATGGAATTTCGGGAAAGCTTTGACCTAGTAACAGTGATGCGTTTCTGGGGTTGGACATATAGAGAAGCACCATAACGAAGCAAACCTAAAAAACAAACAGGGAAAAAGTTAGCAAAGTTTGGGTAGCTACCGAATAGATATAAGGCACCACTCAATCCTACTCGGCCTACAATCCGTCAAATATGACACACTGGTTCAAATTGAAGGGTCACTCGCCACTACTCTTTGCTAGAGGAAATAAATAAAAATTAAATGATAACAAGAACACTAAGGTTTCTCAATGTAAATAATTCTGTATTGATTAGTTGATTGTCTGCATACAAGAAAGTGGGGGTTTATATACCCATTCACTAGGGTTACTTTACATGCATGAAAAGACAAAAGGGTATTCTATAATTAAGTTACATGAGACATACTAAAAGGGGTAAAAGAGATAAAGAATATTTAGTACGAAAAAAAAAGAGAATCATTTTGGAAAGTTGTATTAAGAAGATACGTATTGCTTAGAGGATGGACATTAGGAATATGATACAAAGTAGGCGAAAACAGGAAAGCGTTGCAGTTAGGAGCCAACTTGATCTAGATCAGGTCGGGAGTCAATTAGCCCATTAAAGAAGTTAGCTGAATTGGAGTCAGATGCTTGTGGTCGGTTAGGGAGCTTGGCTTAGCTAGTCTTGGGCTGTCTTCTAGAATAAGACTTCGTTGCTGGGCAGGAGCATGTTTGACACATGTGAGGATTTGACAAACAAGTCAGCAGGAGATCAATTTGGCATAAGGATTCTCCGTACGAGTCCTTGGAGTCCTCTAGCTCGATTACGAGTAATTGTTCCAAAGGCCTAATTCCTATCAAATAGGTAACAACATCTTTGGGAGTTCAATGATAGCAACAAACGTATCAATAGGATTCATCTTTTGGGTGTCTTTCCTATGAAGGAAGTCAAGTTATGGCTCCAAGTATGGTTCATAAACCAAACCATGAGTAAAGCCATATTGGTATTTAATTTTCCATTCTTCTCTTCTTAGAGACAACTGAATGATTTGGCCTGTGCTATTAATAGCATTGGGACATAGGATTTTCCTTCAAAAAATTGGGTCACTAGCTCTATAATACTATGATGTATGTGAAATATCCCATTAGGAAATAAAATAGTTCCAAATGCTACTAAGATATAGGCATTGATCCTATGTTGCTGCCAATCTTTAAAGCTATCAAAAAAGAGTTTCTGGTTGTAGCTAGATCGGGTCGCAAACCAAGTAAAAAGATTGCTTACCTTAATGATTCTCCTATGGGGATCTACTCATATTTTGCATATTTTAGATTCATGAAGGCCTAAGAGCTTTCTGGAAATCTTTGTAAGGCTAACCATGATATTTAGGACACATTTTTTGTTTCTAATAGAGGAGACTACTAATGGATAGGAGTATTCTTCAATGGTTGGGCTCAATTGGTATGTGTTAAAATGAAAGGACTAACTTTAAGGGTCTTAGAAGTCGATTAAAGCCCGTACCATGGTGATATTAGTTTGGATTTTGAATAATGAAAGGATGGGCTTAATCTTATCCTTAATGAATTTCTATTAGTCTGGATTGAAAAATTAAAACCATCTTTCGAATATTCCCTTGAGCTCTAGAGGCTCATGAATATGGACTTCCTTGAAAAGGGCCAATGTGAGAGAGGACCTAACCATTTTTTATAAAAAGGAATGAAAAGAAAATTACATCAAAACTATCTTATTTACATGAGAATTACATCAATATTCTAAAGAAAAGAAAACAATTACAGGGAAAAGATTAGGAAACTTTACTATTAATCCTTTTTTTTTTTCGAGTCTTGTCACATCGTACCAATTTTGCTAAATTTGGGAAAAGGGTACATAAATGCAATTAGAGTAGATCCTAAAGGTCCATAACCTTTGTGACCGCACTTGTTTTTAGAAAACACTTTCAATGATCACATCAAACTTAAGTGGAGATGGCTTAATCAACCTCAAGCAGTGGTTACACCATAGCACCTGGAGCAATGACCCCCTTATCCTAGGGTCCTAAGATGGCCTAGGTCTGACATCATCTACCTTGCATTTTTGATACAACAAATGACCCCTTATGTCTCAATGTAGGTTGTAAAAATAAATACAACAATAAAAACTAAGTATAGACAAGAAGTTAATAATGAATAAACAAATAAATAAATAAATACATAACATAGGTATTTTAAAAGGTAAATTTAATTTTGGAAAGTATTTTAACTAGCTAGCCTTCTTAACATCCCAAATGAAGTCGTTAAGCTGCCAAGCGTGATTTTTTCCAGTTTTTAAAATATTTTCCTTCACTCGATTAATATTAAACTCTAATATGTTTAATACTAACCTTTAACTAGGAGCTAAGAAAAACTCAATTTGTAAATGTATTTCAAGAATCCTTTAGAGTTGCTACCCGACTAGAGTCGAAAAAAAGAAGGTTAAGTTAAATCAATTGAGTAGACTGATCTAACCTAACCATTGGTCTACTTAAAAAACTAATTTTTAGAAAAAGGTTCAAAAACTAAAGATTTTGAGTTAGAGGGCTAATTTTTTAAACCCTTAGCGAGTACTACTTTTTTAACTTTTTGATTTTATTTTCACTTTTCAATATATCCTTTTTTACTAACCATTCACATGCAACTAAATTAATTAAATTAAAAAATTATTTAAAAAAAAGAAGAAAATTTTTTATATTTTAAGTCATCCTGTATTTGCATACGAGTGCTTATGTATCTGTTATTCAGATAAGATGTACGTAATTCTTTTTAAAAATTTAAATGTGTTAGTTGATTTTAATTTGAAAAAATTGTCGGTTTTAAGTTTTTAACTTGATTTGATTTTAATTAAGGAAAATTATAAAGGGTCCTAATTGTTCAAAATTTCTCATTAATTTGAAAAAAAAAATTCTAAGGAAATTCTATTTTTAGAAAAAAGGGTTAATTTATTTTATTTATTTAAAAAATGAATCTTTTCTATGTTATAAAATGCTCTTTTCACTCTTATTATTTTATTTTATGTTTTTTATTGTTTTAGTTTTAATTGGGGAAAATAAACAAATAAATAAACTAACTAAGCTACCTTATATTTCTTCTTCTTTTTCTTTCTTTTTTCTTTTCTTTTTTTTTATTTGGTTACAAATCACAAAGATAAATAAAAAATAATTTTTTTAAAAAAATGCAACACGGACTGAAACAAACAGGGTTGAATCGAATCGAATACAGACATGGATCAGGTTAAAGTAGCTCGTATCGGGTTGGGTCCAATCGGTTTAAGTTACAGATGAGAGAGAAGCAGTAATGTGAATGGGTTGATCTGGCTTAATCTAACAACCTTTTTGTAATGGTGAAGATGGATTTATGAGTTTAGGATTGGACTTAGTAGGGTTAAGCGAAGTGCTGTAGTATGGGGAGGTTGTTTTGGTGGTTTTTGTAAGTTGGGTGGTAGTGTTGTGAAGAGAGAGAGAGTGATCAGGGAAAATAGAGAAAGAGAGATAGAGAATGAGAGTTGATTTTTCTTAGTGTCCTGCTGCTTAATCAAGACCCTATTTATAGTTTGGGGGATCGAGTTGTGCTTGGTAAGTTTGGAAATTTCAAAAATCCCCACTGAAGAACCTTACTCGAAATCAAGTTTTTTTTTTTTTCAAACTTAATTCTTACCACATAAATGGATGAACTTGGATGATTTTTCGATCCCAATTCATAATAGGTTAAGTGTACTACACGATTTCATCATTAATTCGGTGAAATCGTATCGTAAATGAGGTAAAAAATGACTCCAAACCGAGCACATCAAGGAGGAAAGAAATTGGAAATTTAGAAAAAATCAAGGAAGAAGAAGGTTGGGGGCAATGGTTACATGTGGAGCTACATGCACAAATAAAAAAAAAAAAAATTGGGGCACACTTACAGTGCAAAATTGCATAGAGCCTTAGGCACTATTTGGCATTTAGATAGACTAGGTTTTAAAACCTAGTCCGATATCCGACCCCCCCAATATGCTCCTTTCTCTTTTTTTTTTTTTTATACAAATAAATAAATAAACAACCAATATAATAATATAGTGTGTAAGATTTCTTTGAGAGTTTTTCTTTAATTATCACTGTTCCAAAACTTGCATTCATCTTCTCCCATGTTTATAGTGTGTAAGATTTCTTTGAGTGGAGTAAGAAAATAAGACCTTTTGATGGAGTAGGAAAAATGTTAGGAATCATCTAGTGCTGATGTGATGATGACTACTAAGGATATTAACTTTGCTTATAGAAAAATGAAAATTAAACCACAGTAATATTCAAATTGTTAGCATTTTGTGTTCCAAGTAAAAATTCCATTAATTTTCAAGGGTAGTACAACTTCACTGCATCAGTATTTACAAGGTCCCTCAAACCCGGATCGTTCATTTGTGATAAAATTAAAGCCCTTCCTAGCAACACTCTTTTCACAATATAAGAACCTTCATAATTCAGAGCAAATTTCCCTTTAAGGTCTTGTACATTAAGGAGAGCCTTTCTTAACACTACATCACCCTCTTTGAAATTCCAAGGTTGTACCTTCTTATTAAAGGCTCGAGTCATTTTTTGCTGATAGCATTGATTGTGACATAAGGTTGTCAATCTCTTTTTGTTAATTAAATTTAATTGCTCGATGTGCTTCTTTACAATTAAGTTTCTAATAGCACTCTGAGAGATGGGATCTCAATTTCCACTGACAATACAACTTTAGTGCCATATATTAAGGATTAGGATGTTGCCCCAATTGACGTCCTGATAGAAGTTTGATAAGCCATGAACACAAATGGTAATATCTTATGCCAATCACGATAAGTAATAGCCATCTTCTTAATGATTTTCTTAGGATTTTTGTTAGCTACTTCTATAGCACCATCCATCTTAAGTTAATAGGGATTGGAATTTCTGTAGATTATCTTAAACTACTGACACAACTCTGACATGAGTTTGTTGTGAAGATTTATGCCATTATCGGTAATGAATGTTTCTAGAGTCCCATATCAGGCCAAGATGTCCCTTTTAATGAACTTGACTACGACTCCTTTGGTAACACTCGAATAAGATGAGGCTTCAACCCATTTACTAAAGTAATTGATAGTTACCGATATGAAATGATGATTGTTGGATGCCTTTAGAGTGATTAGGCTGATGATGTCTATACCCCTCATTGAGAATGGTAGTGGTGTAGATAGTGTATGTAACCGTTGAGGTGGAGGTTTTATCTTGTTTGCATAAACTTAGCACAAGTGGTAATACCTGACATGTTTGAGGCAATCACCCTCAATAGTTGACCAATAATATTCCTATCTTATAATCGTTTTGGTAAGCATTTAGCTACTCATGTGGGGGCCACATACTCCCTGATGTACTTCCTTCTTCAGGACCTTAGCTTATTTTTCATCTATATACCTTAGGAGTATACCATCAAACGATCGCTAGTATAATGTGGATTTGCGTATTAAGAACTTAGTGGCTAACCTCTTGATCATCTTCTTGTCTTTATTTTTAGCATCATCAGGGTACCTACCTTGTTGTAACAAGGTTTTGGTGTAGTGGTATTAAGGCTTTTTATCATGTACATCTTTAATTTTTAAACAGAAAGTGGGCTTCTCTTCAATTTTGATCATGAGTGGCTGAATTTCTACACCACCAGATATTTGAACCATAGATTCTAAAGTGGTCAAAGCATCAGCAAATTGGTTATAAGTCCTTAGGATATACGTAAATGTAATTTCCTCAAACTTCTTTACTAACTCGGTCAAGTGCTGGTAGTGCACTAATTTGGCCTGTTTTGTTTTATATTTGCCTCAAGCCTAACAAATTATCAACAGCAAATCCTTGTATACTTCTAACTCATGTATCTCTTTATCTAAGGCCATTCTAAGTCCCATAGTGTACGCATTGTATTCAACAATATTATTGGTTTATGGGAAAATGAGCCTTATAGCCATCGAGAATTGTGTACCTTCAAGGGATATCAATATTGCCCTAATTCCACATCCAGATACATTAGTAGCTCCATCAAAGAACATCTTCCATTTCAAAAGTTTTTTGTCTTTTTCTTTATCAAAATCACCATTAGCTACTAAGATTTGTTAAGAAATCTAACTTATACTTCTCAGGGAGTATCTTCAAAGGGATTCTCCGTCAATTGATTTGCTAAGACTTACCCCTTTACTAAACTTTGATTCACATATGTGATGCCAAACTCAAATAGTAGCATTTTCCATTTCGAAATCTTGCCAATTAAGGCCGGCTTTTTTACTAAATACTGTAGGGGATCATGTTATGTCAGCAATTCAATCTAATAATAAAGTATGTATGATTTGAGTTATGTATAACCTAAACCAAAGCACATTATTTTTTTTTTCAATTTAAGAATATTTTTATTCCCCTTCTATGGATTTCTTACTTAGATATTATACAGCCCATTCTTTCCCTTTCTCATCTTTCTATCTAAGCATACATCCTATGGATTTCGATAATATGTGAGTTATAGAAACAATGGATTCCCAAGTTTAGGAGCTACTAGAACTGGAGGGTTCATAAGGTATTTGTTAATTGTTGTGAAGGCTTCTTTGCATTCCTCATCTTAGTTTATCTTAGTGTTTTTCTTAAGCAACTTAAATAAGGGATGACATTTATCTATGAGCTGAGATATAAACCGAGCTATGTAATTCAATCTATCCAATAAACCCCTACCTCTTTAAGTGTGTATGGAGAAGGCATGTTGGATATTACTTTGACTTTATTAGGATCTACTTCAATGCCCCTTTGGCTAATTATAAAACCCAACAATTTTCTTGATATTACCTTGAAAGTGTACTTCTTTGGATTTAACTTCATTTAAAATTTTCTTAATCTATCGAACAACTTCTTTAGATTATCTACATGATTCTCCCCTTTTTTAGATTTTGCAATCATATTGTCAACATATACTTCTATCTCCTTGTACATCATGTTGTGAAAGATTGTGACCATTGCCCTTTGGTAAGTTACTCTAACGTTTTTGAGTCTAAAGGGCATCACCTTGTAGCAAAACATACCCTAAGTGGTAATGAAGGTTGTTTTGGTCTTATCTTCTTCAAACATTCTAAGTTAATTGTATTTGGAGAAGTCATCCATAAATGAGAAGAGATGGTTTCTCGTTGTATTATCTACCAAGACATCTATGTAGGGTAAGGGAAAATTATTTTTAGGTGTTGCTTGATTGAGATCTTAGAAATCCACGCATACTCTAACTTTCCCATTCTTCTTCATTATTGGTACAATGTTGACCACCCATTCAAGAGAATTAGATACCTCTATGAAACCAACCTTAAGTAATTTCTTGACTTCTTCTTTGATCTTTAACAAGTTATCTAGTTGAAATCTCCTTAGCTTTTGCTTCTTAGATTTGATGTCCTCTCGTGTAGGCGGGTGATGGCCTACAATTGAAGGATCTAGCCTAAGTGTATCTTCTTGTGACCATGCAAACACATCTTGATACTTAGATAATAGCATGGCTATCTTTGCTTTCTACTCATCTTTTAAGTTTCCCCCAATCTTCAAATTCTTTGGGTTATCATCGGTCCCTATATTGATTGTTTCGATTTGTTCATCAATGGAAATTCTACCCAGTTCATGTTTTTGCCAACTTTCTTGTATTTCAATGTGGTCATCAATATCACTCTTAACGACTAACCTAATAGGGTCAAGAGTGATATTAATATTTTCATCATCCACTTGTGCAAGGTATCCCCAGCTTTCATTTAGAGCATTGGATTTAGACAAAAAGTATATAGAGGAAACAAATATAAGTGACAAGGAATAATGGAGAAAAAGGGAACTAATGTTTTATTAAATATTGTAGGAGTTCTCATAAGTACATTAAGGAACAATAACGATTATTGAAAACTCATAAAAAAAACTAGATTATGGTTTACCCTTTACCTTAGGGAAGACCTATTGCCATTCATAAGGATAAAGAACCAATTATTCAAATGCTGGAGCTTATGGGACAAGCTTGTTGATTCTACTTTGTTAGGAAATTTTTCTTTAGCGGATTTACAAGTTTGAGTGTCAACTCGAACAAATGTCTTGATTAGTGGTAGAAAGGTCATTAGGGCATAATACAGTCTATCACCTCTTTTGCCCCTCACTTGCTTCAATTGAAATTCCTCAATTAGGGTTGGAACATAACCAAGGCCATAGGTACCAAACTGGCCTTCCTTAAATTCCACCTTCTCTAACTTTCCTTTGCCAAGACTAGTAACCATGCACAACTCATTGAACATTTGAAAACCAAAGTCCTCTTGCTCTTTTGTACCTATACAAGGTATCGCCATTTCTTATAAATATTATAGTTCTAATCACCTAGAATTGTTATCACTTGGCCATTTGAGATAAACTTGACCTTCTTATGTAAGCTTAAAGGTATGGCTCCTACTAAGTAGATCAAGGGTCTTCTCAAGAGTAAGTTAAAGAATCTTGGGATAGCTAGAGCTTAGAATTGAATACTAATGTTTAAGTGCCAATATTAACTAGGAAGTCTATCTCTCCTATGATCTCGCTTCTGGATTCATCAAAATCCCAAACTGTAGTAGAACTAAGCTTGATTGCAGTTATGTCGACACTTAATAGGTATAAGTAGGCAAGAGGACATAGATTCAATGATGATCCATTGTTGATGAGAACTTCGGTTATGATTATGCTATTGCTTCTTACTACTATGAAAAGGGCTTCGTGTGCCAGTTACCTTCTTCACCCAATTCTTCATTTGAAAAGGATCTTTGATCCATGGTTAGGATAAAATTGGTGATTATTCCCATTCTCTTAGTTGGTATTTCATGAGGGACGTTAACCTCCCTCAAGGTTTGGAATAGAGCTTCCTAATGTGGTTCAAATGCTATTAACAAACCTATGAGTGATATCTATGCTGGAGTCTTGGTGAGCTACTCCATTATCTTGTATTCACTTGACTCAATCATTTTAGTAAAGGCAGACAATCCTTCATCATATTCAATTGGCTTGTTGTTTGCCTCCTCCAGCACATTTTTCTTTATGAGATCTTCTTTTAGGTCATAGACTCTTCTACTTTAGGTAATTCCGCCCACTAATAAACTTGATTTCTCTTGGTTAACTGCCTGAAAATTGAATAGGGTAGCCTGATAGTTTTCAAGTGCTACTGGTACATGGAAGGTATACCTCTTGGCGCTTGGGGCTTACTTATTCTTGTAAAATTAAAAGACTTTAGTCTTCTTATCTGAATTGATCATATTAATTGTAGAATTTGAATCATCAAAAATCACGTTGATAACAAGGCCATAGTTGGGTAGGGGGTTATTGTTGATGTTTGGAGTTGGAGCTTTTGTAAAGTCTAGTTGGATAAAGCGTTCGTCAATTTAATCTTGGATCTTGTTTTTCAGTCTCTAACATGAATTGGTCGAATGCCTTACCTACCTTAAATGATATTTACATTTCTAATTAAGATAAAAATCTTTGGTTTGTATTTGTCACTAGGGAGCTTAAACTGAATCAAGTTGTCCTTTTTTAGCTTCTCAAAAACTTGGCTGAGAAGAATTGGTATTTTGGTGAACCATCTTAGAGCCCTACTAACTTAAGGTTGGTTTCTAAACTGTTGTTAGATTTGAAGAGGATTCTTCCTAAAAGAAATTTGAGCATTTGGCCTGGTGTTTAAATTTACCACGCTGATCATAGCTTCTTTAGCTTTATTGGTTGCTAGTCTAGGAGCAGATGATGAAGAGGATGGCCTTCTGTTGGACAATTCTTGCAACTTACTAAAGGAGATAGCACTTTTAATCTTGTATCCTGTTGTGACAACCTCTACTAAACTGGATGAGGCCTGCCCAATCAAATGGGAGAAATAGGGCTTGTTAAGTGTATTGATGAAAGTAGAGATGAGTTCTCTTTCAAAATTGGGGTGAATACCCTTACAGCTAAAGCTCTTTATCATTGAGTGTACTCTTTGAAGGACTCATTATTCTTCTTCCTAAGATTCACTAGATCAATTGTTGTTAGAGCCACTTCAACATTGAATCTATATTGCTCATAAAATGCCTTGGCAAGCTTCTCCAGGTATTCACTTAGTTTAGGTCAAGCTAGGCATATCAGGTTAGTGCCTGACCCATTAAACTATCTTAGAAAGTTTATACCATAAGTTGGTCATATTGGACATATTTGCTCATCTTACACACAAACAGTCTAGTGTACAATTTACGACATCCAGTTCCATTATACTTTTCAAACTCTAGTACCTTAAATTTCTTAAGGTAAGCCTTAACATCGTATGTGGAGAAATATGTGATACCAACTTGCTTAAAACCATCGTAGCTTCCAAGTACCTTCATCCTTTCTATGATTTGTTAGGACAACTTTCTTTCTAGTTTTTTCAAACCACCTTAATAGAGAATGAATATGTGTTAGGCTCAAATGTTGGGTTGACCTTCTGATAAACCCCTTCTAATTCAAATGTCGAATGAACTTGTAGATAGTTCTCTTCAAGAGGTGGAACCTTGACATTCTTTTTGCAACAGACCTTTGAATGCCCTTCATTTGATGGTGTTACGGCCTTAAGAAGGTCAATGCTATCAACCAAAAAATTCATTTGTTCAGCCATTTTTACTACGGTCTTTTCCAAGAAGCGAATCCTCAACTCGGTAAGATCAATGCTTTTAAGGTTAACACAACTGTTTTTATTGTCATTGAATGTGTCGTTGTCATCCCCTTGGCTAGCCATTCTGGTGTGTAAACAGATTTTGATTGGACTTCTCTAAAATGTTTAACATTTGGAAGCTATCTTTGAAACCTTAGAGTAAGAACACTTTACAACAAGTTAGCATAAATTTAAGACAAGGAGGTGAAATAAATAGATATGTATGGCACACAGATGTAAAGAATTTTAAGCTTGGCAAGAGACTCATAATGTGGCAAAATACTTCACTTTTTATTAATCCTTGCAACTTGTGGGCCTTATATTATTTTATTAAAAGAGAAAAAAAAAATTATAAGGCCTAAATTCTCTTCTTCTAGTAACGACTTAGCTTAGTTTCATCCTTCTTCCTCTTCTGAATTTTAAGGGCCTTTAACTCCTGAATTTTACCCCTAGTCTTCTTGAGTTATGCTTCCAAGGTCTTTATCCTCTATCGATATTCTTCACATTGGTCTTTTAGATTCTGCTTTCTTGGTTTCTCTGGAGTAGTTATAACTTGATTTGCTTCTTTTTCCTTCATCTCTACCTTTTCCTTTAATTTCTAAAGTTGATAGGAGACAAATTCCATAGTTGTTCAAGATTTTTCGGGTGTCCCTTTGATGATAAGGGTGGTTATCCTTTTATACCAAAGAGATTGGATATCTAAGAGTTAGGTTGCTTTATTAGCTAGAAGGGTACGAATGTCATGGAAATCAATCGTAATAGGCTTAAGTGTTGGTTTTTGAACCAAAGCCTAAAAGGGCCTAGCTTGTTGGATTATTGTAGTTGGATAATATCTAATACAGGTGTTGAACCTAATTAAAGGAACGGCTTCAAAGCCCTTGCATCCTTTAATCATCTGATCACTTGAATTCCATCTAGTTGTTAAGAGTATCTCTTTAGCCTGCATGTTTTGAAAATACTAAACCTAATGACCAGTGGCAATATTTTTAGGTAAGTAGATCCATTCTTTAAAAGATTTGATAAGATTATACCGCTGTGCAAACTCGGCCCAACTAAAGTCTAGTCGGTAGCTTCTCATATGACTAATGACCCAAACCATGAGTAAGGCCATGTTAGCTTTTAGATCCCCAAACCTCTTACTCTTGAGATGGTTTAAAGAATAAATTTACTTAGCCAGGAGGGTAAGTATGTAAGATTTCCCTTCTAAGAATTGAGATACCAACTTAGTTGCCCTAAAGTAAATACAACATGACTCATTTGGGAATAGAATGGCATCGAATACTACTAATAAATAAGCATTTACTTGAAGTCGGTGCCAAGTTTCTAGATTTACATAGAAGATATCTCTTTTCTCCTAATATCTTAGTTCAATGGAGAACTACATAATAATATCATCTATCTTGAGGGCCTTTCCTTTAACTAGAACTTGGTTTATTTTTTGCTTCCTTACTCCTAGTAGCTTACTAAAAATTTTTGGTGTAGAGATCTCAAGGCTTAGTACATAAATGTTATTGGTGATAGTTAAAGCAATATTAGGATTGATACTTTAGTTGGGCTCAGCTGGTTTAGGCCAAAATAGAAGGCAACAGCTTTAGGCTCCCAAAAATGTACCAAGACCACTGATACTTTGTAAGGATAGGATGGGTCTAATTTTACTCTTAATGAATTCCTGTTTGTCTAAGTTAAAGAGTTGAAACTAATTCTCTAATGAGTTCTAATGCTTATAAGGCAGGTTGATATGGATCTCCTTGAAAGTATCTTGTGTAAAGCTAGCCATTTCTACAAAAGACAATATTACATCAAAAATCTATTCTAATCTTTACATGCAATCTTTATAAGGATATTTAAAATAAACATGTTATATGAATAACTACAAAGGAAAAATACAAGAAAATTACAATGGCTCCATGGTTACAGGTTTTTTATTTTTTAGTTTGCCACATTGTAGGTTCTTGCCAATCCTTGAAAAGGGGTTTCATGCATGCAAAACAGTAGGTTTTAAAGGTCCTCAAGTTCTATGACTTTACACGTTTTCAAAGAAGCGGTTCCTTGGTCACATCAAAACTTGAGTGGGGTAGCATAATTGGCTCCAGTAAGTAGTTTCCGTCAACATCCCAAGCCTATACAATGGCTCCCTTATGAGGGTCCTAAGATGGCCTGGTTTTGACTGTATCTACCACACATTTCATGTTTCAAAAAATAAAAATAAAAACTAACAAACCCCATAAGCTAACTTCAACAAATAGGTTAATACCACTAAAAAATATTTACATGGATAAATTACAATATAACTTGGGTAAATCGAAAGATAAATATAACTTCGGAAGTTTCGAGTGGCTAGCCTTCTTGACATCTTTACTAAAACTGACAAAGTATCGAGCCTCAATTTTCGGTTTCTTATTTGTTTTCCTTTATTTGATTTAAACCAAATCTTCGACAAAAATTTAGGAAAACTTGATTTCTTGTTTTTTTGAAACAAATGAAGTCACTACCTAGTAAAACGAGGAAAGGTGATTAAATAAGAATCAATTAGGTTGATTGATTTTAATTTGGCCACTAGTCTATGATTTAGAAAGCTTTTTTGAAAAAAAGGTTTCAAGAAACCAGATATCCTTTTATCGAGGGCTACCATATTAAATTATAAACAGGTTCCATCTAAAACATTTCGAATTTAATATTTATTTTTCAAACTACACTGCTAATAATATATATTCATAAATAATAAAGGAAATTGTACCTATTTACAAAAAATAAGAAACTTAAAAAAAGAAGTTTACAAAGGGGGAAAATAATTTTTTTCATTTTTTAAGTTGCCATAGAGGTGTCTATGTACCTTATAGTAAGAATTAGACTTACGATAGTTCGTTTAAGAAAACTTTTATTTGTTGACTAATTTTAAATTAAGAAAATGGCTAGATTTAAAATTTTAACCATTTAATTTTATTTAGAAAAAAGGCCTAAAAGAAAATGGTCCTAAATTGGTGTTTATTTTTGGAAAATTTGTCACATCCTGAAAAAGGTAGACTTATAATAGTCCTATCGTGTGAGTCGCTCCTAAGATAGAAACCGACTTTACAGCTACTATCTTAAATTTAGTTAACACCAAGCGTACTTGATTCTACCATTTTGAAGCATCCAATTCAGTATATGTTTATTGTAAACCTATATAATAATCTTTTGAAATAATATGTTAAAAATAAACTTGTAATTACACTTTGCAAAAGAGTGGTAATAAATCCTATAAGTACCTAATATTTCATATAAAGATTATAATATTGAAAACTACCCTTTGAAGAGTGTTGTATAGTTTTCCTTAAAGGTTAAGAAAATCAATATTAAGGATAATAAATGGCCGTTTCTTGTTATGCCTCACTCTCCGTCCTAATTTGCTACTACTCTGGTTTTGGGTAAATACTTATAATTCATTTGGAACCTACAAAACAAACTATAAGGAAATGAGTGATAACTTACTTAGTAAGTGGGGTGAAGACAAAGTATGCATTCAGTAATTCAGAAGCGAGGTTTTCAACCAAGTTGATCAAATACAACAAGTGTATAAGCAAATGCCATCGTATAATGTTATTCGGTCCATCATGAGATTAGAGAAATTTATCCGCTTTAATCCGGGTTAAGGAGTTTCACATTGCGGACTCTCGAATCAAAACCAAACCGGGGCTTATGCAATGGAGAACACGCTTCTCTCATAACCACCTTCGAACCATGGCCTCTAACCTTGCCGCAACCTCTTCTCTTGTTACTTAGTTTGGCTAAGGGCAGAAAAAGGATCATTTCAACTATTCTCATTGAAGGATTCCATGTTTAGCTTGAGAATTCTAGCCATTACCCCTATTGGGTTGCGATGCATGTCAAGTTGGATGTTAAGCCGAGTCAAAGTTAGTTTATTTTTAGAGTGATCAACTAAGCTTAAACAATTTAAGCATAATAATGTTCATAGAATAACTATAACATGGAGCTTAGCTCCTATTATAGCAAATTGAATCTCAAAGATAAGTATTACATATGCACAAACAGTTAACTACAAGCATAAATAAATATATACCAAAGTCTCCAGATATTATAAAATAATACCCCAAAATGCTATTAAGCATTGATCTCACTTACCTGTACTGCTGCTTACTTTAATAGATCATATAAGTTTTGTGTAAGATACCAAGAGATGGGGTGAATTGATATCTTTTGCAAGAATGAAACTTTTTCAATTTTTAAAACAAATCCCCTCTTATTAACTTATGTGGTGTGACAATTAGTTGAAGATTGATTGTTTAACTTTATGCGCAATACAAACAATAAAAATCATGAACTAAATAGAGTAGAGAGAAAAAAGATTAAGCAATTGATTTATAGAGTTTCGGCCTTTTGTCTACTGCTTTCTTCTAGCTCCATTACTGAGGATCCAGTCCTCTTCACTAGTGTCGTTTCACTAGTCCAATCTTTTCACTAATAAAAAATTAATAAGAGGTTATAAGGATATCCAATCGCTTCTCTATCTTATCTCACTAGCTTTTTTCAAACTAAACACAGGACTTAGAGAACTCCTTAACCTCACATACACTCAATTACAATGTCAATAATATTTACAAAGAAAATGAGACAATACAATCAAATAGCTCTTTACAATATTTGCATAAATGCAATAACAATGAAATAATAAAACTGTTTTCGCTCAATTTCTAACACATTTTTTACAATCTATAAGGAGAGAATTTTTAAATCTGGTCCTGATCATGAGTGTGCTATTCTGAATTTTGTACAACATCTTTAAATCAAATAAACTCTCATGTAACGGTTAAAAATGGCTAGTTCTAAAATTTTCTCTAAGATATCTTTATTCAAACACAATTGGTTTTGTTGTTCGAGAAATATCTATTGAAAATAGGAACAAAATGTTTGAAAGTTTGAAAACTTGAATCAAGTTGATCCTGATTTGTTTCTTTGCCAAATTTGAGTTATTTGACAATTGTTGCATGTGATGATATGCTTCAATCCTCTTTTGATTATATGGAAATTCAAAACTTTGAAAATCGCATTTCAAATATTATGGATAAACATGAAAAGATATGATAAAATCTTCAAATATCTTACTCTTTAGTAATAGCCTAGCACCTGATCATAGCTTATCTGATATTTGCCGTGAACAAATCTATTCTCATCTTCAATATCTTTATTTGAATTATGAAATAAAACTCATAAAAATTTGGTTGAATTTATCTACAGTGTCTATACTTATCTTCAGCAAAATATCTTGAAGTTCTTAAATTATTGTCAATAAAATAAGTTGCAATCTTATCTCGAAAAACTTGCAAAAATCAATACTGAATTCTTAAGTTTTCAAGCATAGCTTTATTTAATAAATCCCTATAAATAATTTGAATTTTATCTGAACTTGATATACAACATGAATGCGGCAAATCCTTTTACGATTAATGTCCTTAATGTAATTAAAACTTGACCAACCTTGCTAAGAATGTCAGAATACGTCCTTTCCAAAATATATTAATCAAACCTTAATAAAGTAGAGTTAGGCCTTTTACATAATTTTCTAACTTAACTTATACAGATTATTCAAAAAATTGCTTAGGAACAACTACTGATCTCAATACTGTATAAAATCTGTATTGTTTCGTTCTTTTGCTAATACACTTTCTAACACACACTCTGATATACATTTTGACCAACACCATTCCAAACTTAATTTTCTTCCTTAAATCAATTTCATTTTAAAATTGACTTGCACACTTGTTGTTTTTGTTAAACACACTTTAACCTTTTTCCACTAAGATTTTTTAGAATGAATCATAATTATATCATAATATATCTGCACACTTCATATCACATGTTTTGTTATTATCAAAACCAATTAAGAAACTTAATAGATCTATATTGTCAACGCTTTGCTCCTTTTAGAAATCCTATATATATATACCAAACCTAATTTTAATTTTCGTAAGATTTATAAAAGTATCAGGGTTTTATCTAATTTTTTTGTATTATCATATAACTTGGTTAAAATACTATTTAAGAAGTTATATACATAAATATGTTAAAGTATATTTTTCATACACGGTGAAATATAGTTATATTTATATATGTACTTTATTATAGTTTTACTATATAAGTTATACTAGTGAATATTAATGATATACGTTGTTATATTATTATTTATAATATCTCATTTTGATTGTATTGAAATGATTATTTAATCGATCAAATTATATTTCAATTATGGAAAGGTCGTAGTAGGACAATAGTGTTCGTAATATTGTAAAATATCTATTTTATGACCTAGAATTATCTAATCTTAGCAGAATTAGTATCGTTAGGTTCACATAAACTTGGCGGTACGTAATATGTGTTCCATTTTAAAAAGATAATTTTTAAGTGATATTTTTAATTCTAATTCACTTATGTACTCATACCACAAATAATATCACATTAATATCATATTATCCTAATAAAGTATAATTTTATAAAACTTTTAAGTAAAATGTGATAAAACTAGTATTTTCCTATCCTTAATACGTGTATATCATAACTTAGGTCACATAATAATATAAAATATAACATAAATAACTACTAATCACACCTGACCAGATTATATATATTTATGGTTTATTCAATTAATTATCACATTTTATTCTAATATTGCTAAAGATGTATCTTGATTAGTAAATTAAGCTATTTAACTAGGAAAATTTGCAATAAATAGCTAGTATCACTAAATAAATCCATGAAAATTTTTGTAGACTAAAAAAATATAAGGAATTCATTCGGCTTGTGATTTCATGTTATCGGATTTATCGCTTATATATGTATAATTATATTTTTACCCTTAATTTACGATTAATTAAGCAGATAATATCATTTTTATACTAAATTATTTTTAACATGTCCTAACATTATTATGAGTCTCAAAAATCATTGGACATCAATTTCATCAATCAATTTTACAAAAATCAATTTATATCCTAAATTACCCTATTTTTAACTATTTTTAAGGTTTAAAAATGAAATAAATATTAACTATATATAAAATCAAAATCAATCTACATAGCAATAAACTACATATAATATATATCCTATAGAAAATTTTTGAGCTCAAAACAACATGATTTAGTATATTAATTTTTCATTTGAAAATTTGGATGAATAGTGTATTTAGTAAGGTGTATAAAATATTTAGAATTTTATCAAAATATTTATATCACATGAAAGCACATATAAAATAACAAAATAATAATGTTTTTTCATAATTTTCTTAATTTGTTTAATATTTTTAGAAATTAAATGAAAAACAGAGTAGAAATTAAACTTGCTTGTTCATCGGAGTTCCAATCACCGTCGGCTGGTGAGGGGTTGTTGGCTGACCTAATTGGTGGTGGCTTTACTAAGGGTTAGTAGGGTTCCATGTCAAGTCATTAGGGTGTTGGGGAATTTGCCTTAGTCTTGTCCCTGCTTTGTTTTTTCTAATTTCTTTCTTATTTTTGTATAATTTTTCATAAATTTTTCTTGTGTTTTCTAGGGCTCTAAAATGTAGTAACTATTCTCTTAAGGTCCTATTTATATAGACTTGGGTCAGTTATAGTTTTTCTTAAAAGTTAAAGAATTTTTATTTAATTATTTTTGCTTTTTCTTTCATAAATTCCTAAGGAGGAGGTATTGAATCCTCTTAGATTTAACTTTTGAGTCACCATTCAATTAATTGCTAGATGACAACGTGATTTCTAGATTTTTCCTAACTAATTTGGATTTGTTTTGTTGATTTTTAAGCAAAATATTAATATTTTGTGTATATTATATTAATATTTAGTAATTTTACTAACATACATATATATATATCCTATATATTTGGTACGTGTAATAAGTAATCACACTCATATTAAA
>JAMXBB010000004.1:89644677-89716563 GCA_024138015.1 Lumnitzera littorea | reverse complement strand
CCTGCAGGATTATATCCTGCAGGCGGTTTTATGGCTTAACTAATATAATTTTAAGTTTTCGAGTTAATTTACAAGTATAATTATTATATATATCAAGTATATTTGTAAAAATACATGTATATTTATATAGTATATTATCCTATATTATTTCCTTTTATAATTTAAATAACTTATCTCTAGGGCCTCATTACTTTTTAAGCTCAATTTTAGGGGTTTTAACAAGTTTTACATCATATTGAATAACTACACTTATAAGACTAAAATTGGATTTTTAAGATATTATTTTTAAAATCTAACTTTACTAAATCATTTCAACTTACTTTTCTAACTTAATCATAAAGTTTAGACTTAATTGGAAAAATTATATTTAGGTACAATTGCCTTGAATACAACTTTAAGAGGCTCACATAAAGTAGATCCTCAATATTTTGATTATATTTTTGATATTTTATTATATATATTTTTTAATTTCAAGCTTATAGGAATTCCTTGATTGGGGCTATTATATTCCTTATAAGTTTCTAGCCTAATCACGTTACTTTTCTGAACGCCCTAAATTGATTGTTCACTCTAGTTATATAAGGACATAGCTTTACCTTAGTATTTAGATGTTTATGTCCTAATTGCTTAATTTGTAGGATATCACAAAATTCTAAGAGAAGTCCTATTTTTGAAAAGGATTGATTAAAACGTTTTTATTTTTGTTGGGAAATGATTTTTTCTAGGAGATAAGAACATTTTATTTTATTTATCTTTACGTATTTTTTTTATTGTATTTTGGACCGAAGAAAACAAAAAGAAAAACAAAACTTTTCCTCTCTCTTCTTTTTCATTTTCTTTTTTCTTTTTATTTTTCCTTTCCCTCTCTCTCTTATACCTTTTTTTTTTAGTGTTTCTCCTTTTTCTTTACATGTGATTTATTACAATACAAGATAAAATAATAATAATAATAATAATAAATACAATGATGTTGCAAAATAAGAAAAAGGTTGGATTTGAAATGCATGTAAGTTAGACCTGGGCGAATTAGGTCAATTCGGTTTGGTCTTTAAGTTAGGTATAGACCTTCAAGTCAGTTTGTAGACAAGAGGAAGGAGACAACGGTAGAAGGGGTGCTTTGGGCGATTCTAAGAGCCAAAACTTAAGGGAAACGCTAGATTCATGAGAGTTATATTAGGAGTTGGGGGTTTAAGACAAGTGCCACAGCTAAATGGTGGTGTTTGGGTAATGGTATATGATGGCTGTAGGTAGTAGCAATGCTTAGGTTTGGTCGGGGTTTATTGTAGTCGAATGGGTGGTTGGGTTGGGTGTTTTGGTGTGTGGTGAAATCATTGGAGGTAGTGCTTTTGGTTAAAAAGTGGTGTAGATGCTAGTTTTATCTAGGGCTTAGAGTGAGAAAACTTGGAAAACAAGAGAGAAAGAGGATGGCGATGGGAGCTAATCATCCAAACGAAGCTAGAAGATGTATATTTACAAGAGTCCAAGCTCACTCAAGCTTAGCAAGGCCATTAATGGCTGATTCAGCTATTAACGGCCAAATCATGAGATCTTTGAATTAGTGAAAAATAACATGATTTGGGCGATTAAGGGACTAGAGAAGCTTGATACTTGTTTCTAAGTTCTAATAGAAGCTTCACTTGCTTCCTAAATTGTTCATATTCGATAATCAAATGCAAACAAATATCTTGGATATCAATTTGTGCTTGATTTTCGTAGCCCGATCCCAATGGGCAAGCCACTATTATTTGAGTGTACTTTTCGTCTAAATACAAAGTTTACCATATTGTCTTTGAGATTTCACTATTAACTTTGTGAAATCTCAAATAAAATCGAACCAAAAATAATATGAAAGTTAGCTATTTGGAAGTATAAAGGAGGAGAAAAGCTCGAAGGTTGACTGGAAAAAGGAAGAAGGAGATCCAAAGGGCACATGACTAATACATGCCACTAATGCACTAGATTTAAAAAAAAAAAAAAATTAGTAGGTATACCGCACTTGTTCATCTTATGGACTAGGCTTGTCCTGGTCCAAGGGCTTTTTAACCCTTCCAAACTTTCACGGACCTGGTCTTGTTCCTGGTCTGGCCTATCCTTCCTTTTTTTCGTTTATTTACATTTTTTGAAGGATTACACTAAACTAAAATTAACTGACCTAAAAAGAAGTAGCAAAAACTGTAATTCTAAAAATGAAATGACTCCGCCTAAGTCACATAGAAATTTAAAAAATAACCCAAGACTCTTGTTTATCCAAAAAATTAATATATTTACCTTCTTCTTTTTCAATTTTTTGTAATTTTCTAAATTTTTTGTATTTTTGAATTTTCTTTTCTCTTTTTTTTTTCTTCATTAGGACCCTTTTCTTTTATTTTATAAAAAAATTCTAAAACTATAGGAGGTAAAATTATGGTGTCTACAAAGTCATCTAAGAACAAGGGCACTTTAGTTAGATGAGATTATGTTATTTAAAAGAGGTTTAAGCCTATTAACTAATACTTTAAATATTATTTTACGCACAAAGCTACATAGACTGATGGGCCTAAATTGTGAAACTTCAACAAGATTTGAACATTTTAGAATCAAGACAATATTTGAATTATTGAAAGAAGGGCGAAGAACACCTAAATTAAAGAACTTCTTAATCGCAATAGAGATGAATGAGCCTATAGAATTCCAATGATGATGAAAAAAGAGACCGCTAAATCCATTAGGACTAGGAGCCTTCATAGAGCCTAATTGGAAAGCAACATGTTTGATCTCATCTGAGGTTACCTCAATAGTAAGATAACTATTTTGCTCATCCGTCACAACTCGATCGATATCATTCAATACTGCACTCATGTCAATAGCATCCATAGAGAAGAAAAGATTTTGATAGTAGCTTATGAAAGTAGTAGTAATATCCTTCTCTTTTTCTACCTAATCACCAACTTCATTTTTAATTTTG
Source organism: Lumnitzera littorea (assembly GCA_024138015.1). Taxonomy (NCBI): domain Eukaryota; kingdom Viridiplantae; phylum Streptophyta; class Magnoliopsida; order Myrtales; family Combretaceae; genus Lumnitzera; species Lumnitzera littorea. The sequence continues at coordinate 89,713,619 of JAMXBB010000004.1, read as the reverse complement.
AAAACTTTATTTCTAGCTCTTCTCTTCAACGTTGATTGATGAAAGAACTTAGTATTTTGATTGCCCTCTCTCTACATCATTAATATGTCTAAGTTACCATTTTAGCTTCTCTATTTGCAATAATACAAATTGCATAAATTTGGCCATGCATTGTAAGGATTCCCATTCCAAAGCAATCATCAACAATAATTAACTCTTGATTAGCTAAGTTCTTATAAGAATCATGTCAACTATTTTAATTTAACCATCAAGAGTATATACATAGTTTGAAATTGAGCAGTTTTCCCCTCAAAAACTTGTTTTATTCATAAAACTTTTTCCCCCAAATCAAGTACTTTCCTTACTGCATAACATCAAAATTCCTTCACAATGATCTTATAATAAAATCAACAAAAATCCCTTACGAAATTCATAAAATTCCAATAATTCTAACTCAGTGTTTTATTAAAAAAAATTAACAAAAATTGAACTAACTACCTTAGGAAAACATAGAAAAATTTTAAAGCCAAAACAACATCGTTTTAAGTCTTTGAAAATTATTTAGAAATTTTGTCTGATGGAGTCATTTCTTAAGAGCATATAAAATCAACAAATTTCATCAAGATAATATTCTTTTATGAATCTATATAAAAATAACTTAGGATTACATTTTCCCCAAACTTTACAATAAGTTTTAATATTTTTAGAAATTAAATAAAAATTGGATCAATTTTGGACACTTACTGGATGGTGTTTTTCGAAGGCCATCTAATGAAAGGGGTATGTCGGAATTGCAAGGTGAAGGTGGTTCTATCACGAGCTAGTGGTACATTTGTGTCAAGCTATCGCGTATCCTTCAAACTTAATGTGATTAGAAATACTTTATAGTTTTCCTTTATTTTTCTTAAGTTCTCTCTTTTTTTTCGCTCTATTTGTTGTTCTAGTGTCTTGTGTAAAGTTTTACTTATGTAATGGCTAGAGCTTTTTACATGCATTTACTGGAGGTGTAAATTTCTATGTATCCAACATGTGTAATCTTTTCTTAATTTCTTAGTGTCATGACTTAACTTCTAGTTTAATAGATTGTCTCTCGGTTGTCACGGTGGTTCCCTTACATTAAAAGTAGTCTTAAACTTGTTTTGCTAGTTTTTATCAATTTGTTAAGATAATGTGGTGTAACATGGACATATTTAAGGTTTTAATTAATTACGGGTACATATTTCACATATTAAATATAATTTAGTATATATATATATATATATTCCCTAAATATTATTTTATGTCATTTTATCTACTTTATTGATCAAATAATGTATCTTTAAGAACTTGTTAATTATCTAAACTCAAATCATGCATTCTATTATTTAATGACTAATATTGGCATGGTAAGCTTTCTTATTACATTATTATTTTAGTATCCTATTTTCAAAGTCTAAACTCGTGGGCTTACTAGTATGAACTTATATAACCCTGTTGTAAAACTTAAATGGAGAAACTTTCACGAATACCCTAAATTTTAGATGCTAATTTCATATTTACTAATTTGTGGAGTCTTACACATTTTCATTCATCCTCACTAATATTGTCAAACCTAGACCAGAAGGTTGACTTGGTAAAGAGAAGGGGTCATGGGTCAAATGGGTTAAACTGGAGTTAAACTATTAAGGTTAATGAAACTATTATAATACAATTTTTATTTATTTATAAAGTAATGACAATTACCTATATTATTGAAAATTGAAATTTAAGAGCTTTTCATTGTTTACTTTTTACTTTTCTTTGATCTACATTAATTTTTTTAACAAATTGGTAGAAATACAAAGGAAAATAATATATTTTAACCTGGAAAAACTTGATGGATTTTTATAGGAATCGAGTTGAACTGGTTGAGTTAACTTGGTCGAATCAAGGTCATCGTTGATAAAGGTCAATAAGATAACTTAAATTGATTTTATAGAGGGATCAAGTCGAATTGGATTCAATCGAACGGGTTAACTTGAGTCTATTAACACTAATCCTCACATCGAACATCTACTAGTAGGATGTTGGATCTTAGATCATTTTTTATAGTACCCTAAGTTAAAAGTAATTAATGATCAAGTTGACAAATATTAATAGGCCCATTTTAACTACTTGCTTGAAAGTTTCTAGTTAGCATTGATATGTTATTCACTATTTGGCTTTATATATTATTACTTAATATCTCCTATAATCTATGTAGGACTGCATTCACATTCCATTTACATGGGGCATTACAAATAATTTGCTAAAATAGCTTTACTTATAATTAATTGAGTATAAGCATTTAGGTAAGTCATCTAATTTTATTAATTGTTTTCTAATGATAACAATTTTTCAATTATTTAATCAATTGTCCTAAATACTAAATTAATTTCTAAAGCCAATTTATTAAATTGACTCGAATCACTATTACTTGTTTAAGGGTATTCCAATAAAATGGAATTAGAAATAAACATATTTTAAAATTACTTTGTAATTGAGAAGTATGCTCTTAATTATCTTAATTAAATGCCTTTAAAATTTATCTGGAATTAAGCACAATTAAACTTTTAATTTGAATTCAAATGGGAATAAAAGAAAATTAGAGAGAGAAAGTAAGGCATTTGGAAAAGAAAATTCTCTCTATTCTTTTTAAGAGTAACATGATGCTTATGATGGAACTAAGAATGCTCTTTTGTCAATTAAGGTCAATCATTCAATTTAAATGAGTTTCTAAGTGTTTTTAAGGTTTCAATTCAAGAAGAAGTAGTTCAATAAAAATTCTAAATGTGGATTGTTAATTAGTTGAATCAAGGAGTGAGAAACAAGATCAAGCTTGTGAGGAGCTCTTAGATGGTATCGAGTTCATTTATTAAGGTAAATTGATTTTAATCTTAAGTTTTGAAGTTAATTTTCATATAGGTGGTGTAATTTATACTAATCTATAAGTTTGATATGATAACTAATTATTTGATTTTATTGTTGGAAGGTAATTTTGGTACTAGAAGGTAATTTAGGTACTAGAATATTTAAGCAAAAGAATTTCAATATTTAATGGGTTTTGAGGTTATTAAGTGGATTTTAAAGCTTCATTAAGTAAGTGTAAGGTCTTTATTTAATCTGATTTAATTACTTAGAGATTGGTTGATTTGATGTTTCAAAGTATGATATAGAGTTAATTGAAGTAAAGATGGTTATTGATATGTTTGTAAGTGGTGTGGCCTATATGGATATAGATATTTGAGGTTAAGTAATTAGCTTTTTTAGTTCAATTTAACTAAATAGTAACTTCTAATTTAGTCTTATGCTCTCGAGATAAGTGAAAAGCCATAGAAATACAATCCTTTTTTCAAAAAAAGTACAACTCTTATTTTGTGACTTTTATTTCATTAAAGTATGAATATTATTTCATGAAAGGTATATCATTCGTTTTATAGAAGTAATTTTCCTTTTTTTTTTCCCAAAAACTCTTTTATAGTTATATTTACTTTTAACCTTTATTTAATATAAGTATAACCTTATCAAAATGAAACTTTTTCAAAATAAATTAAGTATCTTTCTTAGTAAAACTTCTTAATGGTTTGTTTTATACAATAAGGAAATTAACTAGTAATTCAATAGTCTGTTTGCTTTATACTAAGTGTTGAAATTGCTCACTAAATATGAAGTATTATTGATAAAGTAATCTTTGTAATGGTTGAGTAAGTACTAATGAGGAATCTCTTTTTGCAAATGAGTTCGGAAAATGGATTTAATTCATTCTTATGAGCAAGTTTTGGAAATGGTTTCAACTAATGGTTTAAGAATATGATATCCTTATGTGTGGAAAGCCATGTATGTGCTTGTAAATGGAATAAACCTTGCTAATACATAACCATGGCTACTATTAAACAATCTATGTTGCTTTTGCATGGTTACTTGCTTCAAAAGCGACAATCATGGAAGTAAGTTCCCCATCCATGGTAGGAGGCACTTAAGCATCTCAAGGGAGGTTCAATAAGTAGTTAAATAGAAGGGAATTGCATTAGTAACAATAAGAGAGCATAGAAGGAAGTTATGTCAAGCATATTTTGGGGTTATGAGATATGATAAACTATATGATATAGATGGATTATAATCTTTAGTGCGTAGATAATGACTTTGTATTAGACTACTTCATGGATGATGATAGTTAAAGGAGAGTAGCTAGATATGCTCACAACCTTCGATGCCTATTGTAGGGGGATTGGACCTTGATGTTCCCAAGAGTGTTATCTAAATTTATGAGTACTCCCGTATTGATTTGTTACACTTTAAATTAAGACTCAATCAACCTTACTTATTGCACTACAAATAGGAATGTATGTGGTTTGGCAATTATGCGATTTTATAATCGGTACATATTATATTGATTTCATGTAGCTTATTCTTCTTTCCTTTTTCAAGTGGAAATATGTTTGCTATTGATATGTAAACCGAGTTTGGATTCAATGTTTGTCTCAGGGTTTAGATATCAATAGTCAAAGAGTTTTATAGAAAGCTTGCATCATTATTTATAAGACAAAGACTTCTATTCGTTGTAAACAACTTCATAAATTTCAAAGTAAACCATGAATATATTTCAAGTTTTATAAAGTTATCTTTGTGCTTATTAATAATAAATGATTTCTAAACATTGGTTGAATTTCTAAAACCATTTTCTAAATGACAAGTGTTTTTCAAAAGCTAATAAATGATTTCAAGAAATAAAATGGGTTTAGAAACCTACTTTTAGCGTAGTAAGTCTTAGCATGTTCTGCTTAAGTGAAATGTGTAGTAGAGAATTGTTGATGGATATTATAGATGACTTCTACTCTAAGTATCGTGATCTGAAGACTAAACATGAATAATTTATAGAAAACCTAAAGTCATGAGTAGCGTACAAAAGTATTGATAGAAATAAGATTCATGAAGTTAGATGTAAATAAAGAAACAATGGAATGAATAAATAGTTAAGGATAAGAGGAAAGTTTAGAGATACAAATAGAAAGTAAATGAGTTAAGAAATCCTTTGAGTTTAAAGACAAACCAATGAAATCTCACAGGCTTATTAGTCAAGGAGTAGAAGAGATGTATTATTAATTAGTCAAGGAGTAACCTATGGTAAAGTATAAGATACTTGAAAAGCTTATTGGAAAAGATAAGAGGTATATGCCCATAAGTGAAGAAAGAGATCCAATTGTGGATGCAAATTAAAAAAGTAAAAAAAAAAAAGGGTCAAAGACATCATCGAATACGAGGGAAACTATTTATAACTAGATTATGGATATCAGTAGACTTAAGGAAAAGTTTTTGGAGATATTAATATGCGTAAATATCATCATAGATAAAAAGTGATTATAGGAAATCTAATTTGTATTTTAAAGTCGAGATTAACTAAGAATAGCATAACAAAAGCATGATAAAGGGAAAATCTTGAAGTAATTGAATATTTTTAATGTTGTTGGAAGACCTTGTAGATGATGTAAAGTGTATATATTTAGAAGAATAAGAATAATAAGAATGAATCTATGATTAGATTAATATATTGTATTTTAACTAAATGTAACTTTTGAGAATGAAATTTCCTTTAAGAACATTGAGGGAAAATCTTGAAGTAATTATAAGTTTGGAATAATAAGAACACTGAGAATGAATCTATGATTAGATTAATACACTGTATTCTAACTAAACATAACTTTCGAGAATGAAATTTCTTTTAAGGGAGAGGATGAAATATCCATATGGTAAGATAAATGGCATCCTAGTAGAGCAGTATAGCATGAGGAACATATATTAGTCAAGAATCTCCTAAGAACTTGATTATGTTTAATTATAAGATGAGATAAATGGAAGGTTCTTCGGAAGCGGATACAAATAAAGAAGTTGATATTAGCTAACTCTAAAAGCTTATGAATCCTAATCAAATTAAATGATATGGAATCCCTAACCATGTGACAATTTTTTATATTTATTCCATTAGTCCTAGCCAAATTTGAGCTTCATATGACTTAAATAGATTTTCATAATTTGTTTCAGATGTGTAGTTTAGCTTGCCAACCTCACTAAATAACACTTAGACTCAAGATCAAATTAGAATTAAAGCTTATCTCTAGCTAAGTTCTCATAATCCATTTAGACTACATTTATAGTAGCATTGCTTATTTATTGATAGTTGAATTGAGAAAGAAAATTAAACACTTTAGACTCTTTTAACCTAACATAAAATAGTGGGACTAGTTTTTGCTTCTTGTACGTCAAAATAAACTTGAGGATTGTTGATTCCTTCTTTTACTATAACACGGACAATCATGTCTTGTTGAAAGTTTTTAGACATTATTATATGAGTTTATTACTACTATATATACTAAATGAGAAGTCATAGACATACAAAAGACACAATGTTTAAAACATTTTATTTGGTCAAACCGAGTAAATTCATCAATTATAGAATTCTTTGGAGTACTTGTTATATAATGGAAACTAAAAGCATGAAACCAAGAAAGAAAGCTAAACTAAATAATATTAGCTTTATCAAATTTTCCTTGAGTATTAGGAAAATAAGCTTATAAACCAAATGTTTCCTCAAAGCAAGCTAAGAATAAATAAAATAAGCTAAACATAAAAATTAAAGGGCAATGTTGTGGTTTACATCTTAGCATTATCATTTTTTGCAATTACACACTTAAATTTTCGACTTGTATAATTATACACTTAATTAAAAATTTAGTTACCATTATTTATATCTCAGTTAACTTAAATGCATATCCATTAGTCTAAGCAACTTAATAAGTCAGGAGGTGATCGCCTACAACCTAAAGCGGGTCATGTAACACCTTAGGGTCGTGGGTGTCTACCCATGGCAACCAATGGGTTTCGCTATTCACATATTTTAAGTGGGTTGCAACCCATTATTTTGCTAGGGTTAGTTGATAGCAACATATTGGAGGTTAGGTGAACAACCTAAGGCCGTAAGTTGTCATTGCATTTGGTTCATTATGCTGATTAAACTAACAGTGTGAGTTTAAGTTAAATGAAGTGTAAATAATGATAACTAAATTTTCAATTAAGTATATAATTAGCCAAGTTAAAATTTAAAGCTTATAATTACAAAAAGTAACAACGTTGAGGTGTAAAGCATAGCATTAACCCTAAAAATTAATGTCAAACACTTATATCATCTATTTTAAGTTGATTTATAGTATTGACAACTTGTTGATGAAGTTCCATTGGTTAAACAACTCATGGTTTCATTGATATAATGAAATTATCGTTTTCCATTTCAGTCTCATCTTCTTCTTTAGAATTGCTCTTCTCTCTCTCTCTCTCTCTCTCGGCATTACTTTAGTTCTTTCATTAACTATATGACCATACTTGACAATATCACTTTTTGCTTATCAATATCCTCAATATTGCTTTAATATTCAAACTCCATGTTTTCATTCCACTTCTTCCAATCAACATATTGCCACATATTCTTGAGCACATCTTTAAGAATTGTCTTTATTATACGGTTGCATGCTTTATGTTGAATCCCCCTTATTATAGCATTTATACTCCTATCATTGGACATCATTGTAGATATATCTTGTCAATATGGAGTTAAAAAAACAAAGGAAAATCTCTTAGATATGCATAAGATTTTTACTAATAATAAGGCAGTGTATTTCAAGTCCACCATTTTTGGGGATATACATATATGTTAGGCTTATAAATAGCACTTAAAACAACATTAAAGCATCTTTTTCTTTCATAGAGAATATTTAAGACTAATGAGGCTTAAGAGCAATTCGTAACTACATGGATAAAAAGATGTCAAAAGCTTCAACTAAATGGTTTAAGCTTTTATTTTGAAAACATTAGGAATAAAGTTAAAAAAAAAATCATTTAGATATATCCAAAATAACTTCTTAAGTGTTGATTATGCATTCAGTTGAAGCAGTTACTTAAATATAAAGATGGTGGACAAGTATTAGCTATTAGCAACTTAAATTATTTGGCTTGGTACCATATTTAGAAGACACATTATCATGAAAAAGGTTCATTATAGAAATATGAATAAGAAATGAGTTAGTATTAGAGCATATAGTTTTAAGAAAAAATTGACAAATTAATTCTTATAAACTTGACCAACTACCTATGAAATTATTATAGAAGAAGCTACATATTTTGGCATGTTTTATCTGGATCTATGATAAACTTCCTTTCTCAATTGTAAAAAGAATAAGTAAAATTTATTTTATAAGAAGAGTAAATAAAATTTTTAATAAAAGTAAACAAAATTCGATAAACTAAGCAATTCCTAGAAAATAAAAGTAAGGCCTAAGGTGCTAATCCATTTCTTATCAAAGTGCTTAGTCCAACATCTATGAAATGAATAAAACATAATAAATATTAAGGGATTGCATTTGATAAATGACTAAGCCAATTTTCTTCATGTAACAAAGATATATACATACATACATATATATGTATATATAGCTATAGCATATAGAGAGATGATGATAAATAGCAAAAAAGATAAATTTTCAGTACTCTTTACTTTTTAAAGCACATAATTTTCAAATTTTCGTAATTTCTATCATCTAAATCTCAAGTCAAGTAGAATTATACTTATTCATCTTTACATAGAAGCTTATATAGAAGGTTTGGTAAATGATTGAGAAAAATAAATGTTAGTAAGAAAGTTAAGTAGAAGGTTTACTAAAGGATTTAGGGGAGTAAATTAATTTGTAATTGACTTGAACGAAACACTAAGTGAATATATTTATGTTTTACAATAGGAGCTAGAGTATAAGAAATTAAGAGATCATTGAGCAACCTATTTCAGGTAAGTGATTACCTTATTTATTGTGCTTGAAAATTATGCCTCTATTAAATGAACTTATTGATTTTCCAGCTTTTTGATTGATGTACTTCATCTGCATTAGGTTAAGTAGAAGGTTTGGTAAACGATTGATAAAAGTAAATGTTAGTAAGAAGGTAAAGTAAAAGGTTTGATAAAAGATCAAGGGGAGTAAATAAATTTATAACTGACTTGAATAAAACACTAAGCAGATGTATTTATGTTTAACAATAGGAGCTAGAGTATGAGAAATCCAAGAGATCATTGAGTCACCTATTTTAGGTACGTAATTATCTTGTCTACTGCATTTGCTAAATTATATCTATATTAAATGAACTTAGTGATTTTCTAGCTCTCTAATTGATGTGCTCTATTTGCATGGCTAGGATTAAGAAGCCAAGATCACTTGTAATCTTAGGTGTGCTATCTCGACGATAAACTTTTCATTTTTCTTAGTGGAGTCATATACTGAAATAATTTGAGTAAATTTAGGTTGATTCTTAAACTTAGACTATTCAAGAGCATCCAATACCTTATATGTTTCTTATGGGGTCATGAATTACCCAAAGTCTTAGAATGCTAAATTTTGTGCTTGAAGATGACATGTATAAAAATTTTTAGATATCGAGCTTTGCCTCACCCTTTGTGAGAAATCTTTTTCAGTTATAAGTACTTTTGATGAGGTTGATCTTTATAACAAGTTAGGCTATGACTTATTTTACGATTTGACTAATCAAATGGAGTATGTATATTATGATGATTGGATGTAATGGGAGACTATTAACTAGTTTAAACGTTCAGTTTGTTTATGTGTATTCAGAAATTAGATTCCTTTTATATGGTTATGTTCAGATTGTTCAACAACTTGTACTTATATTCTAAGTGACCATAGGAGACATAGTTAACTCTAATGTTGGTATTATGTTATTTTTTAGTCTTTTTAGATAGAGTAAGAATATATTAAGCCGTTCAATTATGTAATCATGTGGAGATTTATTGTTAATGTGTAATTTGCAGATATTACGATTACATTGATGATTTTAGATAGATTATGAGCCTTAACTATCATTATGAAATTTGGATACATGGCAAATTGTTATAACATGAATCTAGGGCGCTATAGATCCATAATACCACCATACTTTGGATTGAACTTTCATACATATCACATACATCAAATTAATGCACCAAATGACCATCAAATTTTGATTGTCAAATGTTTAGAGTTATGTTATTGGTTCAACAATTAGCATATTGATGCAAATCCACAAACAAAATGCTTGTAAAATAAATCATATAAAGGAAATAAAGAAACTCATATTAAATCCAAATGCAATGAAATTCCTAGGTGAATCTAAATAAATTTGATAAATAATTTAATAAACCATATTCTTGCATCTTGTATCTCAAGGCTATCTTGAAACCCTTGTTTATTGCTTAAAGAGATAAGAGAAGCTTGATGAATTAGAGCCATAAATTCATGGTCATAAGTATGATTGCATTAATTAATTAAAAAAAGGAAATTCATGTATGATGCATGTGCATCTGGGAAGGGGATGGGTGGGAGGAGAGAGAGAAAGAAAGACCTAGTAGAAGTGGAACAAATGAAATGAGAATGTCAACACTAAGTAAGAGAACCTCATACTTAAATCATAAATTGCCAAGATGACTAAGTGACTTGGAAACTTCACCAAATATGCTTTGAGGAGATAAAAGAAAGAATAAAGTATGTAGTCTCATAGAGTGAGACAGAAGAAGAAGACTATACCTTGATGTGATAGGCAAGACCAAATATTAATCTTGTTTATCAAATGTTTTACAAATAATTAGAATGCCTATAAAACATCTACAATTGATGTGAACAAGCATTAACGCTAATGCTTGTGTATATTTTATGTACAGTTTCTCATAGCTCATACTCATACTTGCTTTTTACTTTTTTTAATGGTTCTCTGTCATAGTATTCCCTTCATCCTCAACAAAATACTTCCAATGGAGTTTTAAATTAGTAAGAAAATCTATATCTAGTACTTATCTACCTCTAACTTGTATTTACACCTATAGGTTAGCAGCTATAAGTTGGATAAGTTATGAAGTTTTATACGAACTCTGCCTCGTAGGTATAAGTTTTCAAGTTGAATATAATTCACGACACATGGGAAGTACCATAGAACTTATACCTAGTAAAGTTTACATGATATAAAGTACCATGTGCAAACCTATAAATTTATCTATTATATTATTATACTATCAATTGTTGAGGTAAATTTCAACAAGTTATTAATGTTTCAAAAAATTTTATAATTGGCATATTCTTGTAAAGTCTAAGTTATTTAGGAGTATATTAATGCCCTATTCATTCAAATCACTTAAAGAAGGTATACTCATTACGAGTTTAAAATTAACATGTTTTGGACAAAAATTAACATTTTATATTACTTAAAATCTACTAGATTGAGTAGGTTAGATTAGCGTATAGGGTGCAATAGCATTACCTCCTCATCTTGATTTATATTTACTTCATAAAAAAAGAAGGACAACTTTAAAAATATCACTTGAATGTACTAAAGAATGAATAGTTTCTCAAGGAAATGACAGAACATATTATGCTAAAAAAATATAAAGATATGAAAAAGTACAAATATCAGGTAAGAGTGAAGTGAAAATTTTACCTCTAAGGAAACGATCTCCCTTTAGCAAAACTAAGCATGTAGGAGGGAAATTGAAGTTTGAAAAGATGCTTTGTGTAGCAAAAGGGTCAGTTAGATATTTAGAAAGAGAAATAAATTTTAGGTAAGATAGAAGCCAGAAAATAAAGAGCCAAAGAAAAGAGATAAGAAGTAAAAAGTAGCAATATCTTGTTTGAGTAAAGTAGCAAACATTAGAAGGATGAGCCAAAAACACAAACTTGATTTTAGTAAAAACAATGTTGGATTTCAAGTTTTGGAGTGAAATTGTGTGAGACATCATGTGAGCAATCCATTGAAGTGGGGAGGAATGGAGGAAGAGAATGTATTGAGTGTTCTATAGAAGTGGGGAGGAGGAGGAAATGGATTGTATGGGATTTATCAGCAACAAATTTCCCAGGTAGAACCAGTAAAAACATAGCTTCAAGCTACGATTTTTCTGATAAAGTACAATGTTTCTCCTGTTCTCATAAAATGCACGATCAATGTGCGCTTTAATAAAAGTAAATTGCATCTTTAAGATGTGTTTTCCTTATAAAATATGTCTTTAGGCAATGTGTAGTAAAAACATTATTTGTAGTTATATTTTTCAACTCTATTTATTAATATAGTTCTTGTAAGTTATTTTTATAAGTTAAGGCCATTTAAACCTAATGTTAAGAAACCTGGCTTAAGTAATTGATTTGAACATGGGAGAGGATAAATGATTAAAAGGATGAACCTAATCGGATTGGGGGTTGAACTAGGATCAAATTAGTTATATAAAAGAGTTATGTTGAATCGGGTGGGTTCAGAAGGATAAATCCGAGTTTGATAATATTGTTGAAATCTAGTATGAATACTAGTATCTCGATAGATAAATGGGTACGATAAAAAAATTAGAAAATACGTTATTGTTACCAAATTCTTGATTTTTATACGAATACGGGTTTTTTTTTTGAAAAATATTACGAAAAATGGCTACTTTTTAAAAAAAATACAAACATGGTATATTAAAGATGCATCAAGTGAATGTACCTTTAGTTACTTATGTTTTTTATACTGAAGGCACATGCAATAGATGCACCTTCAATAGACTACTCTAGTGGAAGTTGAACTGAAGGCGCATTAAGTAAATGCGTTTTCAGTATAAATATTTACACGTGTAAATATTTATACTGAAAGCGCATTCACTTGATGCTCTTTCAGTTCAATTTCCATTTTACCTGCCAATTTTCCTTCGGCCAAAACGATAAAGTAATGTTCTTCCAACCATTAACTTACAAACTGAATGGAAAGTTTGATATAATAATCAATTACATAAAATCACAATTGGTGGAACGCCTTAACAAATATAGCAAGTGGGGAAGAAATAAGTACATGGGATGATCATCTAATGACCATACGAGTTAGATAGAAGAAAAAATAATTGCAAATTGTAAAATTATGATAAATAAACAATGCATTGAATTGTGATATATGATAAAAAGTGAATTGTATTTCGAATAATCAATATATACACAAAATTTATAATAAGTTAATGACAACATTAATATAATGGAAAAATAAAGGAGAAAACAAAAACAATAGACTAAATATATCTACTTATGCTTATGCTGTGTAAAGGTCCTTACGATACGGCAAAAAAGTAAACGCCCCCATCTATCGTGTATCTGAGTAGACTTAGGTGGTGGATCGTTGAACTTAAGTTTCCTATGAGGAATTGGGTCGGCTGGATGGCTTGGATGCAGCCGAGTGACGTCTTCACTCATGGATGATTATGTAGGGGTAAAACGTCGCTTTTGAAGAGTTGGTGGAGTAGGGAGATCAAGATGTTGCTAGAACTCAGGAGTCATGTATGAGCTAGATTCAGCTCTAAAGCTGGATTTGACTCTTAAAGTGAAAGCAACACCTGACCTAAAGTATGTACTATATCCCCATTGATATGCTTTAGATTTATGGAATGACGGGTATGTGGTGAGATATTGTCACTGAGGTTTGCTCAACGATGTACCTCTCGAGCCTTACCTCTTCAAACTCTAGCTCTACTTCAAGGTGGTGCACGAGGAGTTGGCATCTCTTCATCAGCAGGTGGTCCCTGCTCCTCGCTATGATCCATATAAGGTGGCTTATGTATACCCTCTTGCTGTGGGTAAAGGATAAGGTTATTATGCTGTTCAATGAAGTTAAGTGCCCCATTTGCAATATCAAGCACTGTAGGATAGTCAGGTGCTAGTCCGACATTCCTTAGCGAGTATACTTAAAAAAAAGTAAAGAAAACAAATGTTGGTACACATGATAGAAAGTATAAACGAGTGAAAAATAAAATAGTGGACGATTATGTACACTTGTAGACAACTTTTTGAATACTTCGTTTCTTAAAAGGCTCTACCATTTTAATGAAATTTTTAACATTTTCATTATTTCTAATGGCCATCAACTTATAGACAACTATAACATTATGGAAAAAGGGGTGTCTATGTACGAGTTCAACACTACTTGGGTCAACTCCAGCATAGTTACAAATTCTCCAACTGAAATGAGAGAAGTTTAAATCTTTTTTAATTTTTAACTTTTTAACGGGTTTCCTATTATACTCTGGCCCTTAACTACCCATCATTATATTTCTGTTCGCACAAACAATAACTTTCACGTAATTTACCATTTCTACCATAGTAATGTCATAATGAATTGAATATTTAGATGACAATATAAATTTCATCTACACACCAAGCAATATCTTTACAAAATGCACTTAATCATCTCGGTAAGCTGTGTCGTTAGCACAACTACCTAACTTTAACTTTTTAATTTGACTTAATACAATAAAAAACGCCAATATAAATAAATAAATAAATAAAAAAAATATATATATATACACATACACATAACAATTTCCATTTACATTCTAACATTATTCATACCTACATTTGTATAATAATCCTAAATTTATATAATATATAATAAATTTTTATGAAATTTTAATAATTTATACAACTTACGGTACATCTATAATTATGAAATTTATAACAAAACAAATTTTTTTCTAAAAATAAAAATTGCATAATATTGATTATTAATAAAATAAATTAAAAAAAAGATAGATAACATACCTATAAGTTATAAATTGTTACCTATTTCAAATGTATACTTGTATAAATAAATGGTTCGATATTTTAATTATAGGTTTTCTCGAGTTTTTTCTGTATTTTAGAAATTTCAGAAATTATATAATTAAAAACGAGCTGTAGTCGCACGAATTAAGATATATATAGCTGGTATACTGAAGGTGTATATACTACATACACCTTTAATTATAACTAATTATACTGAAGATATATGCAATAGATATGTTTTCAATGTAAAAAATATAAATAACTGAATGTGTATTTATTTGATGTGCTTTTAATATATTATATTTATATTTTTTTAAAAACTAGTTCTTTTTCATAATATTTTTCGAAGAAGAGATCTATTCTCATAAAATTCTTAGTTTTAACTCTTAGGAATCCAGTCGGAGTCGGACCATGCCCAAACCCTAATATCGTTAATAAACACGTGTTTAGTGAGTGTTAGTCAAAATCCCCACCCTCTCTCTCTTAATCACTGTTTTACTTTTTTCCTTTTTACCGTAGTAGAAAGCCGAAAATCCCCACAGAGAAGCAAACGACAATGCAGAGGTATTATTATGAGTTTCGCATATTACCCATTCTCACGTCTCCCCCCCTCTCTCTTCTTTCTCTCTCTAACAGGGTCCTGCTTGTTAAGAATAAGAAGATAGAAAGGCGAATAAACAAATAACTCGGAAAAGCAAAACCCTCCCCATTCTGAAATTTATCATTAAAATAAAACCCAAAATTCCATCTTTCTTCCACGCAACCTCACCCCACCTCTCCAATTCCTTGGCTATTTGCATGCTTTGCCTTTTCGGTTTTTTGCTTCCCCACAATTTTATTCGTTCCCTTTGATTCTTTGAGATTGTTTTCGATTTTTCTGTGCTGTTTTGTTTATTGGGTATCTATTAAATCGCCCCAATAGTTGATATTTTCTGGGCCAAGCGAAAAAAGGCAGAGGCTTGCTTATACTTTTGGTAGCCCTCTAATCCTATTTTTTTCTTGGATTATGCCTGTTGTTTGTGTTATAAATGTTGTACGATGGTTTTGATTATTGCAGTAGAAAGTTTAGCTTGTTTTGGAATGGTTTGGTGTATTACTTCAGTAAAAAGTTTGAATTTTGTTGTCTTTTATTAATACTTCGTTTGAATATGGTTGTGTCCTTTCTTTTATATAAAATCAATCAGTGAAAGAGAAATTTAGATTATAAAGTTTCTACTTTTGTAGCAGCTGGAGGTTGTTCGGGGAGGAAACAAAGAGATTCATATACTTTGCTCTTTTATCTTGTCGATGCTGATTGGTATGGTTTCTAAGGTTAGTTCACAAGAGGCTTTCTTTTAGCTCGAAGTTATTGTTCTTCTTTCATGGTTTGTCTTTATTTGATTTGATTTGCTTTTACTGTGACTTACTATGATCCCAGTTGCTCCTTGAATTGGCGGTTCAGCTTTTTTTTGTATGCTTTTCAATTGGAAAGGAACTTTGATGATTTTAATACATATTGAAATTAGGGTTCTATGGACCTGGATTAAAGCTATCACATAGTAGATGTCATCATAGTTTCCTTCCCTCATTTTATGCTGCACCGTGTTAGAATAAGGTGAATGACATTCCCAATTATTTTGGGGCCCCCCCTGTATACATTAGAAAGACTGCCATGGTATATTCAAAACTACAATATCTTCATTCTAATTCTGCCTGGGTAAAACTTGTTAGTGTGAGACCTAAAAGATGCCAAAATAATTGGATGCGGTGTTGCTGTTAACTCCCTGAAAGAAATGTAGTCTTTGTTCGGTCTTTTAGCATAACTAAGAAGCAACTTGATGGCTGCATCTTGTGGTTCTTTTCCCTTAAAAAAGAAAAAAATTAGTAAGTTGTCATTGCAGATTGAAGATTTATGAGCATGGGAATGCTAGCACTAGAGCATATGGCTAGTGGCAGATGTGATACAGACTGAGGATAACCTTTGTGGTATTTGCAAGAGTATGTGCTTTGAATAATTATGCCCAAGGTTTGCCATCTTTAATAGCTCTGTATCTCTTCTTGGTTAAAATCTTGGGTGACTTTCAATGTGAGAATCAAGTTATAGAAAACCAGAGTCAGTAGATCGAATAATTGTTTGCCCTTTCTTTTTTCTTAATAAGGAAGTTGGGACTAGGTTTTGAGCACTAGATTTAGTGTAATTGGGTGCACAAGGACAGCTGGAGCATACAAGTTAACTGGTGAGTCACTCATCTTTGTAGCAAAATTGAGACATTGTTCATGGCCAACACTGTTACTCTTATTTTTTCAGCCAATGCTTATCCTTTCCTTTATGGCTGGTAATCTGAGTTTATTTGCTAGGTTTCCCCCAGAGTGTAATTCTCTTTGATGGAATACATTGTATGATAATGCTCCAAGTAAAGCATAAACACAAAACTGAGAGGCTTGCTTTTGTGCAGAAAGCTTTCTTGTCCAGCTAAGTCACTGAGGAATGGTCAATATTTTCCTACTGCCCGTTCTTGTGAATGATGTTCAATAGGCAAAAGGCTGCCAATGCTTTTAGCCTCTTTAAACTGAGATGGCGTGGTGAATCTACTCTTGCTGCAAGCTTGCTTGAGGATGTGCCTCCTGAAATTGAGTTGTCTCAGTATGGGAGGATACCCAGTCCTGGAAGTGAGAGCCCATCAGATCTCTTGAATGGAGAGAGTTTAAATGTGGAGCCAATTGCTGATTTGGACTTGTTCTTTGAGAGGGTCTACAGCTACTATTGTGAGAAAGGTCTTTGGTGCATTATAATAAAGTGGATATTGAATCTATTCACCCTGGGTTTTACCGTCTGTTTCTCTGGATTTTTCTTATTATATGTTGATTGGAATGGGCTTCGAAATGCAAAATGCGGGATGGATGCTGTCGAATCTGGAATTAGGCCTTGTGATCTAGCCAAGGAAGCACTTCATGAACACCCTTTAACTCCTCTAACTGTTCCTAAAGCTATAATACTTATATATTTGGGGTTATTCTCGATCTACTGGATTTTCTGCTTTTTGAGATTCTTTGCTCAGCTTAAGGATATTCTTGGGGTACGTCAATTCTATTATGACAGGTGAGTGTTATTGTTGCTACTTGTTTCATTAATATTCTAGTGGTGTAGCCCAATGAGAAACCTTTTGTTGTCTGCAGCCTTCATGTGTCAGATGCTGAACTTCGGACCATGCCATGGGCAACGGTTCTTGAAAAAGTTGTTCACTTACCGAATAATCAACAACTATGTATTGTTAAGTATCTTTCTGCTCATGATGTCGTGATGCGATTGATGCGGAAAGAGAATTATCTTATTGGAATGCTGAATAAAGGAGTGCTTGCTTTCCCAATCTCTGCATGGGTTCCAGGTGCTGGTCCTGTTGTGAAAGTGAGCTCAACTGGAGAAAAGCATCGTCTTATCCTTACAAAGACTCTTGAATGGACCTTAAATTGGTGCATTCTACAGAGCATGTTTGACAGGTACAGTGAGGAATTTTTTTTATTTTTATTTTTTTTTGGCTAAGTGATAATACTACTCTTACATCTTGTTTCTGATTGCTTGAATTAGTTTTTCCTTAATATGATTGTACAGGTTTGTGATGTTTTCAGTTTGGAAAGATTTTCTTTTTTGATCCATGCGTCCATTATATCAGTAGATCTTTTTTTAAGAAATTCTAGACATTTTCATCTTTGGTGAACCTTTTCCCTATCAAAGGACATCATGATATCTTGGCACTAAATTTAATCCTGTTTTTACCTTGGGAGAGACTGCAACAAAGGCTCTCTTCATTAAACCCCCAACACACCCGAACCACACCCCCCCAACTTCACCCACCCCCCTGAAACATAAAAAAAACGCAACCCCAACCCCCACAACAACACAAAACCCACCCTTCTCCCAGGACTTGGTGAAAAAAGGAAGAAGAAAGCTCTTTTAGTTGGAATTATGATTGGATCGGTTTATGCTTATTTATATTGCTTAAGTAATATCTTTAAATCTGCATGTAAAAGCCTCTTAGTTTCTGTATACTGTTCATGGTGGTCAGCCTTGTGCACTTCATTTGGGTTTCAGCCCAAGTTGCTTCTGCTGTTTACCATAACCATATCCATGCATCTTGTTCTTGCTGCCTATTGAAGATATTTAAATAGACTATTGATGCTTAAATTACTCTTGTTCTTGTGTGATACTTGATATGTTTCTTTTATACATTGTTTAAATGAGTTAGTATGCAGCCTTTGCTGTCTTATCTCACAAGGAGAGGGGTTGGCTTCAGATTTATCAGTACACTAGCTTAAATTCAAAGAAACAAAACTGTAAAATTCACTTTGCTGTCAAGGAGTCATATTTGGAATGACACAAATGAAATTTATCATTTTGTTAAATTACTAAAAGGTTGATTTTTTTGGGTAGTTATGATTCGTACATTTTTATACCCTAAAAATCTACTATAAATATAAGAAAAGAGTAGCTACTGATCTACTTAATGATGCATTTGTATATGAGGATATTAAGGTGAACTGATGGTGATATGAACTAGCTGCAATTAATTAAGGAAACTGAAGTGATTTTATGGAAGAAATTCAATTACAAACCCTAATCTGCCATGAGCTAAAAGCTCACAAGTTCTATTAGCACATTTGCTCACAACTAACTAACTTACTGGTTTCTAACAAAATGACTGGTTATATCTCCCTCTTACTACTAGCTCCTGTTTATAATATTCTACTTCTACATATTTACAAATTTGCCACTCCACTTATCTCCTTTACTTTCATTACACTACATACACACAACACCTAAATTACTGATATGTGCACTGACACCTGAAATGTATCAACACTGAATATTAACACCAGCATCCTTAGGTCTTATAACATGGGAAATCTTTTATAAAGAAAGAAAAGAATAGTTGCTAATCTAATTAATGATGCATTTGTATATGAGGATATTAACAAGCATTCATGGGTTGAAGAAAATAACAGAAGCAGCATTTTTTTTTTTCGCTTGATATGGTAGTAAGATGCATGATAATCTATCAAAACAGACTAAAGTGGCAACACAGCAATTGATCTATGGCTTATAATATAAATCTCAAAAAAGAAATAGGTCCAGATTAATTACCAGGGAAAAAAACTAATTCACAGTAAACTCTTTTATGTTGGTTTTGTGGCTAAACTTTGGGAATGTTTCTAGATAATTTGCATCATTCCCTAGTTCGAATCCCATCTGGCCATACCTTTCTTGTGCTCAAACTGTATTTAATCATGACTATTGCAAGGTGGTTCATGTGTACCAAGGTCGTCTGCCCAAAATGTAAGAGTTCCAAATTAGCTTTTAGCAAAGAGTTCATGTTCTCTCTTTTCCAGTAGTCTTCTTTCCACCTGCAACCAACCAACTCTGGCATGCCGAAACCACTGCCAGTCTTCCTTTTCTGTTCTGTTTCCAAACTGTTGATCTTAGGCTTTTCTGTTCATCCTTCTCAGCGCTTTAACCATGATCTGATGCTGGCACTTGGACCTGACATACTTTTTTTTGTGCCAATGGGAGATTTGGCAAATGTATATGATACAAGTTGAAAGTTAGCAAAAATTGGAAAGAGAAGGACAAATGTCATCTATGTTCTTAATGAGTTGCAGGGATAGTTTAAGCTTGTTTCTTGAGTATTCCAATTAATGTTGGATGCTTACTAATTTTCTTTTCTTCTAAATCCTTGCATTCATGATTAGAAGTTGGAACTCATATGGATTCATACTGCCAGTGGATACTCTGTTGCCCATGCCAAGCTCATTCTACTATAATAATGTCATATTCAATGGGAGAATGTATTCCTCTTGTTCATTTCCTTATGTAGTATAGGAAGTATGGCAATGTCCATGGAAAATTTTGTAATTATTTTACTAAATGTGTTTCTAACCTTTGTGCCATACAGAAATATCATCTATATTATACAGTAAAACACTAAAATACCAACATGCAAAACCTGAAATCTAAAATTGACTGTAGGGGAAAGAGATTTAATATTTTAAGAGGTCAATAGGCTAAGAGGTGGGAACTTAATATTTCTATATGGGGCATATTCCATTTGTTGTTGAACAATGGGAAATTTGTCAGGAAGTAATGTAGTTAATGTAGTGGTTTCTCTTACTTTCCTCTATGTGGCTTATATTTTTGATATCTGCTACTTATTTCAGTAACATTTTGGATCCTTCCAGCAAATTATTGTTCTCATTATGTCAATTTAACTTCTTCAGGAACTTTTGTGTTAAAAGGGACTTCATATCCAACCCTAATGCTTTGAAGAAGAGGCTTTTGTTAGTTGGACTCGTCATGCTTTTTCTTTCTCCTTTCCTTGTAATTTTCATGCTCGTCTATCTCTTCCTGAGACATGCGGAACAATTCTATCATCATCCAAGCACTGCATCATCACGAAGATGGTCAAACCTGTCAAGATGGATCTTTAGGGAGTTCAATGAGGTAGTTTTGCATTTATCTTTTTCTTTCTTTTTTTTCTCCCCCTTTCTCTTTTGCATCTAATATTATTATATTAATAGATACATAGTAAATGTTAGACAGGCTTATTGAAGAAGGAATTACTAGGGAAAGAAGTTAGACTGGCATTCTTTTCACCAGTGCTTAATACACCCTGCTGTTTTCTTTAAGTGCATTCTGAGAGCTATATTTACTGTGGAAGTATCATTCTGTTTTTATAGTTTTCTATATGACCCTATAATTTAATGTGTATACATGTTTACAAAGTTAAATCTTGCTTTATCTAGACAAGTATGCCTAATATTTCTGTCTATTTTTGTAGTTGTTTCGTGATTCTCAGATTTCTGTTTCAGGTTGATCATTTATTTAGGCATCGGATCAATGGCAGCGTAATGCATGCTTCTGATTATTTGAAGCAGTTCCCATCACCTATAATTTCTATCATTGCGAAGTTCCTCTCTTTTGTATCTGGTGGGTTTGTTGCTATACTCATAATCATTGCGGTTCTGGAGGAGTCTCTTCTTGAAGGCCATGTAATGTTCTATAGGCTATAGTAATTTTGCCATCATTACTGGAAATTACTTTCGTTCTTGCAAAATGCACTGTGATTCATCTGATTTCTTAATATCATTTGAACTTCAAATTTTGCAGATATTTGGTCGTAACTTGATCTGGTATGCAGCAGTTTTTAGTGCTATTACTGCCATTAGCCGCAGTGCTATCCCGGAAGAGATTTTGGTTACTGACCCGGGTGCGGCTATGTCTATGGTGGTCCAACACACGCATTACATGCCAAAGAGATGGCGTGGCAAAGAAAACACTGAGGCAGTTCGTTTAGAGTTTGAAACCCTTTTTCAGGTAATTCTAGTAATTTTCTATTTGTCCATTCTATAAATACAGAGGATCATTTGAAACTTGATAGTAGTTCAACTAATTTTTGTTATTAAAGCACATTACTCTTCATGAATGATGCTATTTTCCTGACATAATTTGATTGTGGAAATCTGTATCATATTCTGAATGTCGTTGTTCATTTTGCTGTTTTTAGTATACTGGAATGATGTTATTGGAAGAAATGGCATCTATTTTCCTCACACCATACCTGCTTATATTTGTTGTGCCTAAGGTATGTTTTTATCTTCAAATATACCAGATGCCTCAAATTTTTTCTATTATCTAGCCCGTTCCACAGTTAGCTTGATTCAGAAATGTGCAACTTTTTGCAGCGAGTGGATGACATTTTGCAGTTTATTGCTGACTTCACTGTGCATGTTGAAGGTGTTGGTCACGTTTGCAGGTGAGTTCTTCCTTGCGCTACTCTGCTAGTGCCTTTACTACTACCCCCCCAAAAAAAAGAAAAGGATCCCAAGCTATATTGAGAAGTGGAAAATAATATTTTGTTTGATGCCTTTTGCTTATTTGACAACAGTGCTCTGTTCTTGCAGTTTTGGTGCATTTGATTTTCAAAGCCATGGCAATACCAACTATGGCTCTCCACATAATTCGTCCAAAGCAAAGAGGAGCTCTCAGGGGAAAATGGAGAAATCATTTTTAAGGTACAGTTTCTCCTATAGAACTTGAGGAGTTTGCACGAAATGAAGTATGCACATGTGTGTCTGTTGGGAGGGAATTGGCAATAGATGATTGAGCAATTTGCTTCAGGAGTTTCATAGGAGGGTTTTTGGTTATTGCTAGAATTGCTGGCTATTTCGTGCTGGAAGATTTAGTTTGGTTTAATATGAGTTTGTATCGTCCAAACTTTATAACCCTTGTTTTTTGGCAAAAGGCATGATAGTATTAGATGTAGCATTTCCATCAAACTTGGTGAGTTTCCCTTGGGATCTGGTGTATCCTTATTGAAAGAGGGATTGGACTAAAACTTCTTGACTAAAGCTTGTGATGAGGGTGTCTAAAAGAAAAGGCTCTTTAATTTGAACAGGTTCCTGCCGAAGTCCGTGACAAGAATGTCAACTTGATAGATAAGAAATAAAAGAGAAAAACCTTTAGAGAAAAGGAAGGACTATAGCTAGAAATAAGATTGTTTTGTGGAGATTGAAGGTGAAGAAGGAACTTGGAATCTACCTTCTAGACCTAATTTATTGTGCACCTGAGTTGGAGTACTTTACTGAATGAATTGCAAAAATTGTTGGATACGTAAATTTAGGCCATGGACATCAATGGTTGCCACTCAATTGAATTACTGAAAGGGTGGTCAAATTTATAATTTTGTAATTTTTTTGGCTTATACCCTAATGAAGAAAAATCCATTTATCATCAAGCTTAGCCAAATTTATTTCATAGGTACTGTTCTTTTAGAATCAATCATCAATTAGATTAGCATGTATGACCCTTATTTCTGACAAGTGATTCATATTTTGTTTCAATGTAACTATTGCTTTTTCCCAAGTATTTGTGTCTATCCTGTATAGTTTTTACGGTTGTTGCTGTGGGTTATGTTATCTTCCATTGTTTGTTGTCATGTTAAATTTATTTAATTAATTTCTCTTCACCTTACACTTTCTTTTTTATGGCAAAAATCTTGTTTTATGTTAAGGCTTAAGATTGATCCATGGGACTCTTATCTAAGTTTATAGTGATCTTTTCCTTTTTTTTTTTCCTCCATCTATTTTTGAACCTCATAGAAGATGGAACACATTTAGACAATTGAGTTTTTATCCTGTGAATGCTTCCCTTATGAATACTGGAGTATTACTATTAGTAATGACAACTCTTAGATTGGTATGCTGTAATTATATGGCATACTATGAGTGCCTCATCTTGCACTTAACACACTTGTGTGAGCCCAGATATTGTGCATCTCCTTTTCCTTTGTAAGCGCACTAAAGTTGGTAGTTTTCCTCCCTGTCTGAAGTCAAAATAGTAGTTTGCCCTACACTTTTTGGCACATAGAATCTATGTAGCGTTTATATCTTTCTATGTGCTTTGTTTGAAAGCTTTGTTGAACTTCTATATTTGTATAGCATTGAATCATTGTTCTCAGTACCTACATCTTGTCACTTCATTATAGTGATAGTGGTAAAAATTTTTTTCTAGGATAGGCTGTTAGAGTTCTTGGGACAAAAATGGATGAAGCAGAATTGCACAAAAGAGTTTCTATGGAAAAAGCATCTTCCACCTATCAAACTACCTATAAAATATAGACTTATTAAATGATCTAATTGGCCCGTTTGCACTCTATTGCCGAATTATAAGTACTTTGCTTGTTACTTGATCCATTCTCTACAGAGGCATATGAATCTCCGAAGACTATTAACTTCTATTTGTTGGAGAATGGGTGTGCATATAGGGTTGTAAATAGACGGAATGAATCAAACAATATTGTCGATTGAAAATATAAAGCTTAAATTCTTGAACTTGAAGAAACAAGAAAGCTTGAGTTCTTGCACCTACGCTTAATATTCTAGCAAAAATCTTGTGTACCTTTTAATTGTACAAATATTCAGTATCTCAAGCTTGACTTAACTTTGATGAAGTTTGATAAATATTCCAACGTGACTCAATCTCAATACTTGTTGAGTCAATAACGTTGAAGCGAATTGGTTCCATATGTAGTACATTAAGGTGTTGTCGGGTTTGGTTTCATAGGTCCCATGGTTTTGTTTTTCGGTGCAGTTATTTCTTGTGAGGTTACCCCTCTTATGATTGTTTTCAAATTAGCATGCTTAATTTTGGAATTTTGATAAACTCCCCAACAAAAGGCTATGTTGTTGTTGAGAGGAATGTTGCATCTTATTTAAGGACATGACAATCTTGCCCAGAAGTAAAACGTATAGGTGGCACCCATAAACTCAAGTGGTGACCCTGTTATGTAGCTCTTTGATGAAAATGGGTTCAAGAGGTGCTCCCATAGTGGGTACTTTGTGTTATTTTGTACTTAGCTTACCCCTGACTTGATGATACTATTGTAAAGTTGACATTCTGCATATTAAAACACCATTTAATTATTGGCATAAATTTCATTTAAACTCCAAAGTTATGCGTGCTCAGTAGGGAGCAATCTATAATGGGAGTCATCCTTGGAAGCAGCTTTCTACGGATGAATGGTGAGGCCTATTATGCTTAATGGAAAATACCTTGATGTGCAGAGTGCTGGGCATTACACGATAAGCTACTTAAGTAGCTTAAGTTTAAGCTCAACTAAACTATAGTTGAATTGAATTCTAGTTAATATCAGGCCTAGTTTAAATACTTGCAAGCCAGCTTGGTTTATTCATAACCCTTGTTTTGGGCTGGTTGATTTAACCTCTAACTCTAGTGCAAATTTAGTTCACTTAAACCTCGTAGCCATAAAGTCTTGTTTTTGAAGTGGACTGCTTTGTTGCCATAACATCTTTTACTTTTTTGGTTTCCCTCTTATCTTATTGATATGCAAAATCAATTAAATTGTAGTCAATTCGACCTGTTGTTCTATTCCTGGGGATGCAATCTGTACATATATTTGGTTCTTTCTCTAACGTGAAACAAATCCATTTGGGTTCTTCAGATATTATTTATCTGAGGTTATATATGCCTGCTCTCTTAAATGAGTTTTTTATTTTTTGACAGTCACAGCTGTAGTTGGTCTTGAGCAAATATTCTTTTTTTGTTACTTGCAGCTTTCAGACCAGCTACCCTTTGTGGGAATCAGATGCCAAGGGAAAGCAGTTTCTTTCAGTTCTCCAGACTTTCAGGGGTCAGATGTTACATGGACAGGATGTTGGGCACTTATATTCACCTTCTCCCTTGCGGCGTGGGAACTATAATGCTGGAGTATATGGCAACAGGAATACCTTATACAGGGAAATGACTAATTTTGGTGTAGGGCATCATTTGGGATCTCTCTGGCCATTTGAGGATGATCAGAAAAATCATCCCTATATCCTTGATTGGTACTATGTTACTAGGCCTCATAACACGAATGCAATTCATTATGCTGAGGAGGTGTCCAAGGAAGCTTTTGAATTGCCAGAACCGCAACCTGGGGACTTTTGGATGACATCAAGAGTTCAACAAGCTAATGAGGAACATGGAGACGATGGCCATGGACTACGTCACTATGAAGGCCGATTGCATTCTCATCTTGGAGCTTCAACTTCAACTTCATTTTTCCAGGAGAGTGTATTTCATCATGATCCTGGTGATATGGTGCAACCAACTAGTAGGAGTCATTGGTGGGCAAGAGGTGACCCTTATGGTACACAAGCACAAACAAGCTTTATGGACCCTCCTGACTTCAATCACTATAATTTTAATAATAGACAAGATGGTTATTCAGACAGAATATCTGAAGAGGAGGATCCACACTTAGATTGGAGAATACCTCAAAGGTTAGATAGATCGAACATGGATGACTTTGAAGTAGGAGGGGACATTAGTCTTCATTTTGATGATGTTTATAGTAGACCTCCAGAAACTCCTACTGCCAACTTAGGGCACAGCAGCTTTTATGATGGTTAAAAGATTGTACATAAGTTTCCTATCTGCACATTGATGCTGGAAGCTATGTATTCTTTGCTGTATATAGATTCATTTTGAGGTCAGATTCTTGGAAGGCCTCAGCTTTGATTGGGGAGGGGCTGGCAGTCTGAAGAGCACGGCAGCCCCCTTCTATGAAGTGTATGAAACGTGTTGACCCATCTATCAATCATTTAAATCTCATTCTTATTTGTAAAGTAATAGCGCGGAAGCAACTCAATGCTAATCTAATGCTATGTTGGATGCTATATTGCAGAAGATTATCAATCTAATGCTATGCGACCTATGCTCATCTCGTGATTCAGGTCATTTTCAAATCAAATACGAAATTCTAGTCCTTTACGAATTTGCTATGCCGTGTAATGGTTAATGAGCTTCAATCCTGTGCAATGGCAAAGAAATTATTGATCGTATCTTCAAACTTTAAGAGCATATTTGAAAATAAAACATTATGGAAAGGCACATGGTAAATTTATAGTAGACGAATTGTACTGGGCGATTCTGTTGTGTTGAAATGTAATAATGTTATGTTTTATTGTTTTTGGAGTATGATTATTCCTTTCCCTTTCCATTTTGCGTGGAAGGTCTTTATCTGGCATTTCATTTTCAGAATAGCATCTAGGTTTCACTGGGTTCATGAATACCGGTTTTTGCAAACAATCAAAACCACCTAGCTTCGCATGAGGACCTGGGTTTTCACTATGATCTACCATGAGCTAAGTTGGCAGCTGGGAGATATAGGAACAGAGATGATGGCTAAGGTTTTCAAATTGCACGAATGTTTCCGTTATTTTGATTATACTCGTGGTTTATCCTATACGGAATTTCTTTAGTATGGCTAAATAAAAGTTGTAGATGCTTGGAGCTAGTCATATTACCCCCTTGTGGTGTAAGTCATGCGCTTTATGTAATGTCAAATGAATGATGTAACTTGAGATGACAACTTCAAATGGGATGGATTAGAGATCGCTTCAAGGATAAAGAGTGCGGTCTGAACAGGTACAAATGTTTGTATGACGGTTAAAGGAGCTTGAAAACTTCTATCTTTGTCATCCTTGATCTTCTGTGCTCAAACTTTGAATTGTAAGCTTTGAACTTTGATGAGCGAATGATGGGAAATTAGGTGGCATTTGTAGGACTTAGTAATAAATAACTGTTGTTGGATTACGTAAGTGGTGTATGGGTGAGATCAACGAAGTTTTATCATACTTATCCATAAAGCTTCTAGATTGTGTATTCCTTCGAGCACATAGGCGTATTGACAAAGATTAATATCGGCTTAGTCGATCTAAAAAAGTCCAATTCTGAGTCCACTGAATCATAACTCTAAAACATCCTAAATATTTAGGCTTAATCATTTGAATGATGTCACCAAAAGAAATAATTAGTTGCCACGTAGACGCAATACTATGAATCCCAAGCATCATTTTGATAATCCAGCTGGGAACTGAAACCAGAATCTCCCTCCATCAAATCCCAAGCATCTACAAAGCTAATAGTTTATTATTTACCTATTCAATTCATCAGGAACAGAAATTTACGATGGACCTATTTCTTATCTTATATGGAGAGAGTTTCTTGCCTATCGAGGATTCTTGCTCATTTCTTATCTTATATGGAAGGATCAGCCGGCTTATTGCATTGATATTGGACATTATACAGTATTATTATGGTTGGAAGCAAGTTTGATATGGTTATTAAATTTGTATAGTAGTTGTTTAGTCCTCCTCTATTCCACAGAAGATGCGAATATCCGGGTCCTAATCATAACCTAATAAAGGCAATCCAAGCTTATCCTGTCATTAACCTAGCTAAAACTACTAGACACCCATTTGTTTTGTGGGGATTAGGACACGGTCCAATTCATCATCTAACCGTTCACTCCAATGGTTGTGTAAAATTCTTTTACAAGGAGCTATAGGACTGTTAGTATATATATGACCATCTTTCTCCAACAAACATATAGAGCAATTACAATTTGTAAACAAAGTGGAAGCAACTGATAGATGGATGATATAAAAGCAATGGATAAGCTTATTTCAAGCCGGTACCATAATGTCGAAACTGTACCAGAGGATTATATATTCCCACCAAAGACAAGACCTGGCGAAACCAATGTCTCGCCAGGGAAGAATATCCCTGTGATCGACATGGCAAATGATCCAAAAGTGGTAGTTCAACAGATTATTGAGGCAAGCACGGACTTTGGTTTCTTTCAGGTGCAACCATGGATGCTCTTCTTGTCTGATTTCTGTTTGCCATGCTTAAGCTTTAACACGAATATGACTTTCCATTGCATAGTTTAATATAATCAGATGTGACTAATCATGTCGTATGTGGTCGTTTATGCTGTGAGAAGAGGAATAGCGATTCATATTTCGGTTTTTAAATTCTCACCGAAAGTCATTGATGCAGTTCAGTGCTCATTACCCATCTTTCTGGTCTCTTTCTTGAGTTTAAATTCCAATAAAAAAGAGCACTAAAGGGACTGATAATCGAAATTGCACTCCAAAATACATGAATTATTGCAGTTTTGAATTAAATTGAACTTTGCGGCCAATGCAACAAGCTGAAACATAATTTTCAGCATATATTCGAGTATTTTTCTTGACAGGTGACTGAATTTTGGGCAATTACTATAAATCTGTTTCGTAAACTAGATGACCGAATTTCATGGTACCGTAAAAGAACCAAGTCCAAGAATAGCAAGACATGTGTAAGTGTCTAGCTTGTTATCAGCTTGAATTACAGATTGTCTTCTATGGTTTAACATTCCTCTACAGACTCATTCCCTCTTTCTCAACTTTACTATTGCAATAAAATGAAAAAAATCTCATCATCCATCGATAACTGATATGATCTGACTGTGATATCAACCATGTTATTGTTTTTGCTGTCTACTAAATTTGAAACGGAAACTTCACAGGTTATTAATCATGGAGTGGCAAAAAACTTGATAGATGATACGATGAAGGTCTTTTGGGAATTTTTCATGTTGCCTCCGGAGGACAAGGCAGATGTGTACTCAGAGGATCCTAGTAGAAGCTGTCGCCTTTACACTAGCAGTGTCAATTATGTGAATGAATCTGTCCACCTCTGGCGTGATAATCTGAGACACCCTTGTCATCCTCTTGAAGAATGCAAGAACTCTTGGCCTAAAAACCCCTCAAGATACAGGTAAACTTCTTTGTTTGTCTTTTCGATAGTTTACGTATCAGATTATAGATTTTGGCCATGGTAATGCCTGATTATCCCTTCTATATCTTGTTATCCTTTCATCATGTGTGTGGATATATTCTTGTATTTGGAGAGGTAGTTTATTCATGAAGTTCGCTCAGTAATCAT
Organism: Lumnitzera littorea; assembly: GCA_024138015.1. Classification (NCBI taxonomy): domain Eukaryota; kingdom Viridiplantae; phylum Streptophyta; class Magnoliopsida; order Myrtales; family Combretaceae; genus Lumnitzera; species Lumnitzera littorea. Next base: position 89,683,709 of record JAMXBB010000004.1, on the reverse strand, counting down.
GAAGTTGGACAATGAGATATATTGTTTGATACAATCCTTGTTAGTATTATAGTGTTAGTAAATAGAGTAAAGGGAGTGGCATATTTGTAAATGAGGGGAAGTGGGGTATTATAAATAAAAGTTGTAAACTATAATAGAAAGGCAAATATTTGGTTAGAAACTTGAGAGTTAGTTAGTGTGAGCAATTGTGCTCATGAGTGAGTCTTGTACTCATGTGTGTAAGCTTTAGCTCATGGCTCTCAATTTGTGAGAGATTAGGGTTCTTGTAATTAAATTTCATTAGAAAATATTAATAAAAATATTTAGTTTTTTGTTGTTAATTCCTTAGTTCATATCAAATTAGCGCCGTCTGTAGGAAAATTCAGATTCATAAGGAATAGAAATGACTAGATTACATTGTAGGGTTGAAAATTTGGAGAAAAACCTAGGAATATTGGAGCAAAACGTGAATTCTGTAAAAAATGAATTGAAAGGAAATGTTATCGAACTTAAACGTCAAATTTCGGTTATTGAAAATAATTTTGCAGCCGATGCTTTTTCATTGAAAGCGTCAATCACTGGCATTGAGGCTGCCTTGGCATCCATACAATCGACACTACAAAATTTGAGTAAGAACCAGGCTGCGAAGAAAAAATTGGAGCAGAAGGTAGAGTTTACTTCAGGAATTATAGCTAGTTGCATTCCAGATTGCTATTCGGTTAATTTCGTCTGTGGCTTTTCCAGCAACTTTTCCGATGAACTTTCCAGCGATTTTTCTAGTGAATTTTCCAATAAAAAATCTAGAGTTTCTTGGTGACATTCATGAAGATGACAGCCCTGTTTATCCTTGCTTTAGCAATGGATTTGCTAGTTACATGCCAGGTGTTTGATGTAATGTTCCAGTCAGAGATCAGCATGTTGGCCACTGTATTGGTGCAGTTGAAGATTCTACTAGGATTGGCACCTCTTTCACTGATTCTATTGTTGTTGAATATGGGACGAAGGACTCCTTTAGTTCAATTGAGATTAAATCTGCATCTTCATCAATGCCTTATGCTTCTGATTCAGCAGCCATATACTTCATTGAACAAGTTCCTATGGTGAATGTTGAGGGTAGTGGCATAGATAAGTCTTCTAAGGTGTTGGAAAGTGCTTAGATGAATCCTAGTGCTACGCATGTTGCTGTTGCAATGGGCAGCAACTCGCTGATCTTAAGTGATAGTATGATCAAGCGCAAACATTTCTTTATCTTGACAATGGTTGACTTGCTTGTTCCATTTCACAAGGTAGTGGAGACCATTGCACTATTTCTTCTTGCTGATTCAGTAGTTGCTGTACCTTTGAGGGTGTTTGAGCAAGATCCAGCCACGTTTACACATTCATCTACCTTTGATGTTGTTGGAGTAGGATAACTGTGTTCTCTAACCAGTCCTTGAGGACCAGGACTTTTTCAAAGGGGGATGCAGTTGATACAATCCTTGTTAGTATTATAGTGTCAGTAAATAGAGTAAAGGGAGTGGCAGATTTGTAAATGAGGGGAAGTGGGGTATTATAAATAGGAGTTGTGAGCTAGAATAGAAGGGCAGATATTTGGTTAGAAACTTAGGAGTTAGTTAGTGTGAGCAATTGTGCTCATGAGTGAGTCTTGTACTCGTGTGTGAGCTTTAGCTCATGACTCTCAATTTGTAAGAGATTAGTGTTCTTATAATTAATTTTCATTAGAAAATATTAATAAAAATTTTTAATTTTCTGTTGTTAATCCTTTAGTTCATATCACTGTTAGATATGTACATGTAGTTACAGTGAGCTGAAATGACAAAAATCCGAGCAATGCTCGACATTTAGATGTTGGTCTACTCTTCATAGCATGGATGATATTGCTTTCAAGGAACTCTCCCAACAATGTTTTATCGAAAAATGTATGACTACATGGATTAGAAGCAGATATTCTATGTACATTTAAACCCTTTTCTGCTTTCAACTCAGGGATGTTGTGGGGACTTATTCTGTTGAGCTGAAGAAGTTGGCTTCAAGGATTTTGGCCTTCATTGCTGAAGGACTAGAGCTATCTCTGGGCTATTTCAATGATAAATTAAGTGAAATGCCGCTATTATCGGTTAGCTATTATCCGCCATGTCCGGATCCAAGTCTGGTGCTGGGAATACCTAGGCATTGTGACCCAAATCTAATAACCATTTTACTTCAGCAACAGGTTAGTGGTCTCCAAGTCTTCAAGGACGGAGAATGGATCGGAGTCGAGCCCCTTCCCAATGCTTTTGTGATTAACATAGGCCATCAGTTACAGGTACCTTGTTTCCAGAGTTTATAGAAACGTTTTGTTACACTCATTCTTACACCAATGCTTATCTTTGGGCAAGAACAGATCATTAGCAACGAAAGATTGAAAAGTGCTGAACATCGAGCTGTTACAAATTCAAAAGAAGCTAGGATTTCTGCTGCCTTCTTCGTCAATCCTTCATCGGACTGCACAATACACCCGGCAGATGCTCTTACAAATGCAGGCAATCCCCCTCTTTATAAAGCTTTCCAGTATAAAGAGTTCCTCACGTATTATACTGCCAAAACTGGAGACAGAGAGCTTGTGTTGGAGCCTTACAGTATTAGATGAAATTAACACTGAAAGTGGATCAGATGGTTTGGACATTGCAATGAACATTTTTCTTTTTTTTCCCTTCTTCATCCTTGCAGGTTTTCTCATTTTCTCTTTCAATTTTTAAACACAGGTGTTTCCTTACAACGGAACATTAATTCTTGCTGATATAAACCACTGTATGTGTTAATTGCATCTAAATACTAGTAAAGAGTACAAGGCTGATCTGATTGTTGAAAAGGTATCTTATTTAATGTTAACCTTCAATTAGCATAAAACATGTTGCAGAACATGTAAATTAAGCACCTGTGGAGAAGCCGCAAATTGTCATAAATCCTAATAAAGTCCTAGTTAAAGTGAGATAAAGAAGTTGCCCTACATAAAGACAGTAGGATAAGGCTGAAAACAATCCATCAGAATCTGACAGTTTAAGACCTTGAGGCAAAAGGAAATGAACAGGTTTATAATAAGCCTTGATGTTGTAAAATATCTTAGAATGAACTTATGTTGATGAAGAATAAAGCCTGAATGTGAAGCAGCTATCTCGATGACTGAAAAAATCTGCAAAACCAAAATCTTTAGTAGTAAAGGCATGGTGAATATCGAATTTTTACAGAGCTATCTGTGCTTTATATGTATTTAATAGCAACATATCATCAGCATACACCAAGGCTACCAAAACTGCATATCTTTGGACCTAGTGAAGAAAAAATAGTCACAATGGATAGTAAAAAAGTCTTAGCCCCATCAGGATTTGAGCAAATTCTTTGTTACATTGTCACGACACTTGCTTTAAGGCCACATACTTAAGCAATCTGTTAGTTTTGAAAACTTGTAAAAGATCATGAACATCAAAACTTCATAAGAGAAAAGCAGAGAACATAAGAAGAAAACTGGAAGTTGAGTTGAGAAAAGGATTAGACATAAGGGAGTTCATTTTTCTGCATATATGTTCTGCTCTTTTTTCTCCTTTTTTAAAACTATTTATATGAGAACAATATACAAAAAATCTAAAAGAAATTCTTCCTCAAAATAAGGAAATTCTTTCTATCAATTCTTACTCTTGAGTAGCTAAAAAACTACCTAAAATGTACCAAAAATAAACCAAAAGATAGGGGCTGTCATACATTGTTACCAGAATAACAAAAAACAAATCTACTTTAATCACTATCATATCTTAGGAGTATTGAAGAAAAATCTTATACATCATTACTCCTCCTTAATATTTTTCTTTAAGACTCCTAATTCTCCCTTTAAAACTTCAAATCTTCCTCTGGATAAGGACTTTGTCAAAATATCAGCAACTTGAACATTTGAGCTGCAATGAACTAGCTCCACTTCTTCATTTCGTTCAGCTCCCTGATAGAATGGAACTTGACATTAATGTGTTTGGTTCTCCCATAATGCACAGGATTTTTTGCCATAGAAATAGCTGATTGATTGTCAACATAGATGATAGTCGCAGAAGTTTGAGGCAAATGTAAATCTATCAACACTTTTCTAATCCAAATAGCTTGATTGTTGGCAGCAGCAGTGGCTATGTATTCTGCCTCTGCTGTTGACTGAGCTACAACCTCTTGCTTTTTGGACAACCATGAGAAAACTCTTGAACCTAGAGAAAACACATAGCCAGTAGTGCTCTTGAAATCATCTGGGCATCCTGCCCAATTGCTGTCCACATATCCAATCAACTTTCCTTCTTTATTTTGGCTGAACCAAATGCCATAATCATGAGTACCATTAACATATCTGAGTACATGTTTGGAAGCTCCCATACGAACTTGTCCTGGTGTTTGCATAAACCTTGAAAGAACACCAGCAGCATGCATTAAATCCAGTCTTGTTGCTGTTAGATATAACAAACTCCCTACAAGACTTCTATACAAACTTGCATCCACATCTTCACCCTTCTCACTTTTGGAAAGCTTCTCATTAAGTATCAGAGGAGTTGATACTGGTTTTCTTCTTTCCATTTTGAATTTCCTTAGTATCTCCAAGGCATATTTTTTTTTGAGAAATAAAAATGCCATCATCACATAAACTGATTTCCGTTCCCAGAAAGTAAGTTGTGAACCCCAAGTCAGACATCACAAACTTTGTTTCCATTTCTTCCTTGAATTCCTTAATCATTACATTGTCATTTTCTGTAATCAGCATATCATCTACATAAATGGAGATTATGAGTAGCTTCTCATCCTTTTCAGCTTTAACATATAAGGTTGCTTCATTTTCACTTCTGACAAAACTACACTGAACAAGATGACTGTCTATCTTGCTATACCAGTCTCTTGGTGCCTGCTTGAGCCCATACGATGCCTTATGCAGCTAATACACTTTATCTCCACCATCATAAACCTTGAAACCTTTAGGTTGTTCTACAAACAGCTCCTCCCTTAGCTCACCATTGAGGAAAGCTAATTTGACATCAAGATGAAAAACATTCCACTTCAACTGAGCAGCCAAGGCAAGCAGCAACTTAATTGTCTCATGTCTTGCTACTGGTGCAAAAGTATCACCATTGTCAAACCCTGCAAGTTGCGAATAACATTTTACAACCAGTCTTGCTGTAAACTTGTTTATAGAGCCATATGTATTTAGCTTAGTTCTAAAGATCCATTTGACACCAATGACATGTTTGTTTGTTGGTCTTGGCACCAAACTCCATGTTTTATTCTTATCCATCATCCTCATCTCCTCCTTCATAGCCGCTCTCCATTCATCATATGTTATAGCTTCTTCAAAAGTTGATGGTTCCATAGCAGCAAAGCTGCATTTTTCATATATCTCAGATAGAGACTTAGTTTTTAGAATTGGAGAATCTGGTGAGGAATTTTCTGAATCTTTTTCATGTTTATCATCCTTTTGTAAAGATTCGAAAGTCTTTAAGGGAGGAACTAAGGCTGATTTGCTGCAAGCATCATCTAGTTCTACACATTTCTTTTCCCAATTCCAATGTGAGAACTCATCTACTACAACATCTCTACTGACAATTACTTTGCTGGTTTGTAGACTGTAGATTATATATTCTTTGGTCATTGAAGCATAACCAAGAAAGATTCCCATCTCTGCTTTTTGTTCCTGCTTAGATTTTCTTATATCTGGAATGTGAACATAGCATATTGCTCCAAAAATTTTCACATTCTTAGCTGTAGTTTTAACTTCACTCCAAGCTTCAATTGGAGTCTTTTGTTCCACTGCTCTTGTTGGCAATCTATTCAATAGATATACAGCTGTATGAACAGCTTCTGCCCAAAATGTGAGAGGTAACTTCTTGTCCATCATCATGGTTCTTGCCATTTCAACAACTGTCCTATTTTTCCTTTTTGACACGCCATTTTGCTGAGCAGAGTAAGGAACAGTTAGTTGATGACTTATACCCAAGTCAGCACAGAAATCATTTAATTCATTTGAAGTATATTCCTTGCCACTATTTGTCCTCAAGCATTTCAGCATTCAGCCATTCTGAGATTCTACCATAGCCTTATACCTCTTGAAGATTGAAAACACTTGCCCTTTGCTGCTAAGAAAATAAACCCATGTCATCTTAGTAAAATCATCAATAAAGAGTACAAAGAATTTCTAGCTTAAAGATTGTGTCCTCATAGGTCAACATATATCAGAATAGATCAGTTCAAGTTTGCTCTTTGCTCTCCATGTTGACTTAGTTGGAAAAGATAATCTGTGCATTTTACCAAGTTTGCAAGCTCCACATGTATCATCTACAGCAACTATTTCTGGAAAATCTCTTGTGAAGCCTTTAACAGACATATTGCTAAGAGCTGCAAAATGAAAGTGGCCATATCTTCTATGCCAAAGCAGGGAATCATCATCAACTGGATGATTAACATCTTCACATGCTTCTTTCAATTTCAAAGGAAAACTTCTGTCTATCATAGACACATTAACCAGCAACCCATTATCAGGATCATAAATGGAGCACATTTTATCCTTGAGTGCAAGTATGATAAGCCTTGAGTGCAAGTATTTAACTCTTCATACTTTTACGCATTGACCAGTATGTTTAACTTGAGAGATGTTAAAGCAATAAATGTGATAGCCAACCGTACATCTGTAGGTTCTAGCTTTTAGATTGGTTTTTGAATAAGTAATACATTAGCTAAGCAACATAATCTTGAGAATCAAGCAAACAAAGGATGAGGTGTTCAATGGTAACAAGGTAGTGGTGATAATTACAATTGCACGAAAAGCGATAGAAACATCACAGAGTCTCTTAATCGAGCTAGAGGACGTCTGCCTCCAGAAGAATGGTGAACATGTGCGAAAGTCATGTTCTTAACGAAGAAGGAGATATATCAATAGAGCTAGGAAAAAAAGAGTGAGGGTACTGCAATATACAGTCTGACTCTTGAAAAAGGAAACATATTTTGATGGAATATATCACATCCCGACAAAGAACTACTTTCTTAGCTTCTAAATCAAAGAGCTTGTAGGCTTAAGATCATAGGGATACCCTAGAAAATATGCATCTTTTGGCTTTAGGATCAAACTCTTTAAAATGTTGTTTAAGATTGAGTGCGTAATGAAGACAGTTGATACTTCCTAAACGAGAATAAAGAAGGTGGTTTTCTGAGTGTAAGTTCAAAAGAATGTTTTCCATTCCGATCCAGACATGGGCAAACGATTTATCATGTACATGGCTGCCAAAATACATTCCCCAAAGTGTTATAGTCATGTTCGCATAAAGTCAATGACATCGGTTGGCTCTACTAACTGCTCCAATGTTTTTCTGAAGTTCATTTGATTCTGGTGTTTGCTCAAGTAAATGAAGGCTCTTGATTTTAGCAAACCTTATCTTCTTTTCTACTTAATTTATCCACGAGGATGGACAGTTTAATTTGGCTTGATTCATCTATCTAAACTGCACCAAGTCATAAGGTACAATTCATTTTTTTGTCACGCTAAATGAAGCTGTTCGTTTGAGAATATTTTGAACTAAAAAACCAGTTCAGTTCATGCTTCAAACAAAAAAAAATTTATTCGTTTTTTTGAAAGATGTGGATTTCTTGAATCTCTTAGTAGGTTTACATGATAACAAAGTACATTAAGTGTCACTCAGTAAGTTTATTGAGAACACATGTCAAGCTCCAAACTCAATGGCCGTACCAATTCACCGCATACTTACAAAGGGCGTGCAAGACTTGATCTACACTCTACATTTATTCATATCCTTTTTCTCTGTAATTACCTAAAAAAATGGTTCCCCAAACAAAGTGAGCATAAAGCCTAATAATCAACTACTTGCCATACAAATATACTCATGCATACGCCAAACCACATACGATCTAAGATAACTAAATGCAACAATTAGCATTAAACATCATTGTCATGCCAAGGTGCCTTTTATTGTTACAGTTATATTGTGCATACCAACAGTTAATGATAGCATAGGGCTCATATTTATTTATATACCATTGATATACACAAGACTTCACATCAGAATTGGCAGCCTTAGTGGAAGCAAAGTATACACAGCAATAACCTTGAAGAACAAAGCCTCACTAATCTTGAAGAATTGTTTAATACATGAACTAAGTCTTTATCAAATGCTTAGTCAATAGGTTTAGATCTCTAACTTTTGAAAAGTTAACCTGCAAAAGGGAAATCTATAGAGGTGTGAACGAAACTATTTGCTCGGTAAGTGGCCAGGAATACGCATCATACATAAGCAAACAAGACAATAAAGTCCTTTTAGAGTACAATGTAATAGTCAGAGTACTATCTGCACGACTTTAACTGTTGTGTCCTAAGACTAGAAAAATTAACTCCACTATAGACTAGGTTTCAAGGAGTTCTACACGCCATGGCCATATGAGCCTGCCAAATTCGAGTTTGTGCAATGGAATTCCTTTTTGTCTCCTCTATGCCCATTCCAAACCATCTGCAGCGGTAGCTTCTCAACCCTGTACGATGATCTCCATTTCAATATGGGGCATGTTCCATGTGTTGTTGAACAATGGAAACACTGTCAGGAAGTAATGTAATTAATGCAGTGGTTCCTCTTACTTTCCTTTATGTGGCCTTATATTTTGATATCTGCTACTTATTTTAGTAACATTTTTGGTTTGCCAATCTATGGATCCTCCCAGCAAATTATTGTTCTTATTATGTCAATTGAACTTCTTCAGGAACTTTAGTGTTAAAAGGGACTTCATATCCAACACTATTGCTTTGAAGAAGAGGCTTTTGTTAGTTGGACTCGTCATGCTTTTTCATTCTCCTTTCCTTGTAATATTCATGCTGGTCTATCTCTTCCTGAGACATGCGGAACAATTCTATCATCATCCAAGCACTGCATCGTCACGAAGATGGTCAAACCTATCAAGATGGATCTTTAGGGAGTTCAACGAGGTAGTTTTGCATTTATCTTTTTCTTTTTTTTTTCCCCCTTTCTCTTTTGTATCTAATATTATTATATTAATAGATACAAGTGAATGTTAGACAGGCTTATTGAATAAGGAATTAGCAGGGAAAGAAGTTAGACTGGCATTCTTTTCATCAATGCTTAATACACCCTGCTGTTTTCTTTAAGTGCATTCCAAGTGCTATATTTCCTGCGGAAGTATCATTCCGTTTTTATAGTTTTCTATATGAGCCTATAATTTAATGTGCATACATGTTTACAAAGTATGCCTAATTTTTTCTTCTATTTTTGTAATTGTTTCATGATTCCCAGATTTCTGTCTCAGGTTGATCATTTATTTAGGCATCGGATCAATGGCAGTGTAAAGCATGCTTCTGATTATTTGAAGCAGTTCCCGTCACCAATAATTTCTATCCTTGCGAAGTTCCTCTCTTTTATATCTGGTGGGTTTGTTGCTATACTCATTATCATTGCGGTTATGGTGGAGTCTCTTCTTGAAGGCCATGTAATGTTCTATAGGCTATAGTAATCTTGCGATCATTACTGGAAATTGCTTTCGTTCTTGCAAAATGCGTGATTCATCTGATTTCTTAATATCATTTGAACTTCAAATTTTGCAGATATTTGGCTGTAACTTGATCTGGTATGCTGCAGTTTTTAGTGCTATTACTGCCATTAGTCGCAGTCCTATCCTGGAAGAGATTTTGGTTACTGACCCGGGTGCGGCTATGCTTATGGTGGTCCAACACACGCATTACATGCCAAAGAGATGGCGTGGCAAAGAAAACACTGAGGCACTTCGTTTAGAGTTTGAAACTCTTTTACAGGTAATTCTAGTAATTTTCTATTTGTCCATTCTATAAATACAGAGGATCATTTGAAACTTGATAATAGTTCAACTAATTTTTGTTATTAAAGCACATTACTCTTAATGAATATGCTATTTTCCTGACATAATTTGATTGTGGAAATCAGTATCATATTCTCAACGTAGTTGTTCATTTTGATGTTGTTAGTATACTGCAATGATGTTATTGGAAGAAATGGCATCTATTTTCCTCACGCCATACCTGCTTATATTTGTTGTGCGTAAGGTATGTTTTTATCTTCAAATATACCAGATGCCTCAAATTTTTTCTATTATCTAGCTCGTTGCACAGTTAGCCTGATTCAGATATGTGAAACTTTTTGCAGCAAGTGGATGACATTTTGCAGCTTATTGCTGACATCACTGTGCATGTTGAAGGTGTTGGTCACGTTTGCAGGTGAGTTCTTCCTTGCGCTACTCTGCTAGTGCCTTTACTACTATCTCCCTAAAGAAAAAAAAAAAAAAGAAAAGAAAAGAAAAGGATCCCAAGCTATATTGAGAAGTGGAAAATAACATTTTGTTTGATGCCTTTTGCTGATTTGATAACGGTGCTCTGTTCATGCAGTTTAAGTGCATTTGATTTTCAAAGCCATGGCAATACCAACTATGGTTTGCCACTTAATTCATTCAAAGCAAAGAGGAGCTCTCAGGGGGAAATGGAGAAATCATTTTTAAGGTACAGTTTCTCTTATGGAACTTGAGGAGTTTGCATGAAGTGAAGTATGCACGCGTGCATCTGTTGGGAGGGAACTGGCAATAGATGATCGAGCAATTTGCTTCAGGAGTTTCATAGGAGGGCTTTTGGTTATTGCTAGAATTGCTGGCTATTTCGTGCTGGAAGATTTAGTTTGGTTTAATATGAGTTTATATTGTCCAAACTTTATAACCCTTGTTTTTTGGCAAAAGGCTTGATAGTATTAGATGTAGCATTTCCATCAAACTTGGTGAGTTTCCCTTGGGATTGGTGTGTCCTTATTGAAAGAGGGATTGGACTAAAACTTCTTGACTAAAGCTTGACATTCTGCATATTAAAACACCATTTAATTATTGGCATAAATTTCATTTAAACTCCAAAGTTATGTGTGCTCAGTAGGGAGCAATTTATAATGGGAGTCATCCTTGGAAGCAGCTTTCAACGGATGAATGGTGAGGCCTATTATGCTTAATGGAAAATACCTTGATGTGCAGAGTGCTGGGCATTACACGATAAGCTACTCAAGTAGCTTAAGTTTAAGCTCAACTAAACGATAGTTGAATCGAATTCTAGTTAATATCGGGCCAAGTTTAAATACCTTGCAAGCCAGCTTGGTTCATTTATAACCCTTGTTTTGAGCTGGTTGATTTAACCTCTAACTCTAGTGAAAATTTAGTTCACTTAAACCTCGTAGCCATGAAGTCTCGTTTTTGAAGTGGACTGCTTTCTTGCCATGACATCTTTTACTTTTTTGGTTTCCCTCCTATCTTGTTGATATCCAAAATCAATTAAATTGTAGTCAATTCGACATGTTATTTTCTTGGGGATACGATCTGTACATATATTTGGTTCTTTCTCTAACATGAAACAGATCCATTTGGGTTCTTCAGATATTATTTATCTGAGCTTATATATGCCTGCACTCTTAAACGAGTTTTTTTTTTTTTGACAGTCGCAGCCGTAGTTGGTCTTGGGCGAATATTTTTTTTTGTTACTTGCAGCTTTCAGACCAGCTACCCTTCGTGGTAATCAGATGCCAAGGGAAAGCAGTTTCTTTCAATTCTCCAGACTTTTAGGGGACAGACATTACATGGACAGGGTGTTGGGAACTTATATTCACCTTCTCCCTTGTGGTGTGGGAACTATAATGCTGGAGTATATGGCAACAGGAATACCTTATACAGGGAAATGACTAATTTTGGTGTAGGGCATCATTTGGGATCTCTCTGGCCATTTGAGGATGATCAGAAAAATCATCCCTATATCCTTGATTGGTACTATGTTACTTGGCCTCATAAAATGAATGCAATTCATTATGCTGAGGAGGTGTCCATGGAAGCTTTTGAAGTGCCAGATCAGCAACCTGGGGACTTTTGGATGCCACCAAGAGTTCAACAAGCTAATGAGGAATATGAAGATGATGGCCATGGACTACATCACTACGAAGGTCAATTGCATTCTCATCTTGGAGCTTCAACTTCAACTTCATTTTTCCTGGAAAGTGTATTTCATCATGATCCTGGTGATATGGTGCAACCAACTAGCAGGAGTCATTGGTGGGCAAGAGGTGACCCTCATGGTACACAAGCACAAACAAGCTTTATGGACCCTCCCGACTTCAATCACTATAATTTTAATAATAAACAAGATGGTTATTCAGACAGAATATCTGAAGAGGAGGATCCACAGTTAGATTGGAGGATACCTCAAAGGTTAGATAGATCGAACGTGGATGACTATGAAGTAGGAGGGGACATTAGTCTTCATTTTGGTGATGTTTATAGCAGAGCTCCAGAAACTCCTACTGCCAACTTAGAGCACAACAGCTTTTATGATGGTTAAAAGATTGTACATTAGTTTCCTATGTGCACATTGATGCTGGAAGCTATTTATTCTTTGCTGTATATAGATTCATTTTGAGGTTAGATTCTTGGAAGGCCTCAGCTTTGATTGGGGAGGGGCTGGCAGTTTGAAGAGGACGGCAGCCCCTTCTATGAAGTTTATGAACCGTGTTGACCTATCTATCAATTATTTAAATCTCATTCTTATTTGTAAAGTAATAGCGGCAGAAAGCAACTCCATGTTAATTGTTGCTTGGATTGTTTCATTTTTCTAATTGGAGGATACTATATTGCAGAAGATTATCAATCTAATGCTATGTGACCCTTGCTCATCTCGTGATTCAGGTCATTTTCAAATCAAATACGAAATTCTAGTCCTTTGCGGATTTGCTATGCCGTGTAATGGTTAATGGGCTTCAATCCTGTGCACTGGCAAAGAAATTATTGATTGTATCTTCGGACTTTAAAAGCATATTTCAGAATAAAACATTATGGGAAGGCACATGGTAAATTTATGGTGGACGAATTGTCCTGGGCGATTCTGTTGTGTTGAAATGTAATAATGTTATGTTTTATTGTTTTTGGAGTATGATTATTCCTTTCCCTTTCCATTTTGCGTGGAAGGTCTTTATCTGGCCTTTCATTTTCAGAATAGCATTTAGGTTTCACCGGGTTCATGCATACCGGTTTTTGTAAACAATCGAAACCACCTAGCTTCGCATAAGGACCTGGGTTTACCTCCTATTCACTATGATTTACCATGAACTAAGTTGGCAGCTGTGAGATATAGAACCGGAGATGATGGCTATGGTTTTCAAATTGCACGAATATTTCTGTTATTTTGATTATACTCGTGGTTTATCCTGCATGAAATTTCTTTAGTATGGCTAAATAAAGTTGTAGATGCTTGGAGCTAGTCATATTAGGTCTTTGTAGTGTAAGTCGTGCGCTTTATGCGATGTCAAATGAGTGATGTAACTTGAGATGACAACTTTAAATGCAATGGATTAAAGATGACTTCAAGGATAAGGAGCACGGTCTGAAGAGGTTCAAATGCTTGTATGACGATTAAGGGAGCTTGAAAACTTCTATCTTTGTCGTCCTTGATCTTCTGTGCTCAGACCTTAACTTGTAATCTTATCCATAGAGCTTCTAGATTGTGTATACCTTCGAGCACATAGGCGTATTTAGAAAGATTAATATCGGGTTAGTCGATCTTAGTAAGTCCAATTCTGAGTCCACTGAATCATAACTCTCTAAAACATCCTAAATATTTAGGCTAAATCATTTGAATGTTGTCCCCAAAAGAAAAAAATTAGCTGCCACGTATACACAATCCTATGAATCCCAAGCTTCGTTTTGATAATCCTTCTGGGAACTGAAAACAGAACCTCCCTCCATCAAATCCCAAGCATCTACAAAGCTAATAGTTTATTATTTTACTTATTTAATTCATCAGGAGCAGAAATTTACCATGGACCTATTTCTTATCTTATATGGAGACAGCTTCTTGTCTATCAAGCATTCTTGCTCATTTCTAATCTTATATGGATGGATCAGACGGCTTATTGCATCGATATTGGATATTATACAGTATTATTATGGTTGGAAGCTGCGAAGACTAGTATATTTATGCATACTTGTACAGTAAGGAGATATGTATATATATATATATATTATTACACGTGTTTACATCTATTAGTGACAAGTAGTTAGTTAAGTTTGTTAGCATTGCTTGTAATATAAAGGTCAAATACTCTGTATTCATTCTTTAACTAGTCATTTTTTTTATTTGCTTCACCGTGCTCTCTATTTACTTCTTGTCACCATCGTCTATAGCAGATTTCATCTTGCTATTCACATGGTATTAGAGCAGTGAATTCTAGGTATTATCTTTCTCAATTTTGCTTTAGCTTCGATCATGGAAAATAATGTAGATTCAAGAGAAAATTCTTCGAATGGAGTAAAGAATATTGTTACGATAGGATATAATTGTAGTATCGTCATTGATGTATCTATATTTGATCCTCTTTTCCTTTCAAGTTCTGATAATCCGAACAAGTCCATTGGTACATTAATTTTCAATGGATTGAATTTCCTTACGTGGAATCGTTCGATTAGGTTAGGGCTTAGTGAAAAACTTAAGATAAGGTTTGTAGACAGTTCTATTGTTAGACTTGGCATTGAATCTACTGATTTTGTATACTAGCAACAATGTGATTATATGGTCCGTTGCTAGTTGCTCAACTTTATGATCAGTGAGATTTCTCAAAGTTTCATATACATACAATCTACTAAACAGTTGTTAGAAGAAGTAGTTGAACAATATGGAATATCGAATGGCTCTCTAATCTTTCAGTTGCAATTTGATATCTGTAATCTTAAGCAGAATAACCAGAGTGTTGGTGCTTATTACAATACGATTAAGAAGTGTCAAGATGAGCTTCAACAATTACAATCATATCCTGAGTATACATGTGGAGTTATGGATCAATGCACTTGTTGATTAAAAGAAAAGTTAAGGGATATGGAATCTCAAACTCATTTGATGCAATTTTTGATGGGTCAAAATGAGATAGATGATGGGGTATGTAACCATATTCTTTCCATATATCCAATGCCTTCAGTTAATAAGGCTTTTTATCTAGTTCAACAAATTGAGAAACAAAGACAAGTGTCTTCAATCTTGACATTTGATGTTGATTCTTTTGCATATGTAGTAAAGGGTCGAGGATATTCAAATGTTACTAATGGAAGAAGGACTAAAAATAAGCTTATATGCAAACATTGTAAAGCTGAGGGGCACTTGATAGAAAATTGCTTTGAATTGATAGGTTACACTGAGTGGTTTAAGGGGAAAAGGGTGATAAAAGGGAAGGTTGTGAATGCTAATGCAGTGTTGCTTGTTAATGCTACAAGTTCACAATTTTCTAGCTTAGAAAGCATGTTGAAGATAGAATTTTGTAGGGTTTCAAGTAATGCTTCAAGTAACTAGTTACTGACTCCATTTGATCATTTTGTAGATGAGTAATATGATAAAGGATAGGGTTTGTAATCTAACTTGAATACTTAGCAATTGGTCCATAATGCTTGGAAATGTTGAAGCTCATGAAAGGAGGAAGTTCGGTTGAGGGCACGATGGCTTATGCTAATAATGTTCAAGTTGCAGGTACTTCTCAAGTCCTTTGCCTAAATGCTTTAGGTAATAATTTTTATTCATGGATTGTTGACAGAGGTGCTACAAATCACATCACACCTTACTTTACCTTATTACATAATGTCACCAAACTTTCCCATGATATTCATATTAAACTACCTGATGGTAAGTCAATACTTGCTAACTAAATTGGTTATATTTCTTTATAACTTGATTTGATTGTACGAAATGTTTATTATGTTCCAAGCTTTACACACAACTTGCTATTAGTTCATTCTCTTGTCAGAGATTATCAATTTGTTGCCTAATTTGATTCTAGTAAATGCCTCATATAGGACCCAATTAGTAACAAGTCAGTAGCTAAAGCTAGAGCATTTTTCAGATTATATGTTGATAGGAATTAGGCTATTGGGCCTTTAACCTGTAGCTGAGCTTAAGAACTAAAGGGACTAGCAAGGCGAATCCTCCTGCTCTAGGCGAATCTTCCTACTCTAATCGACTCTTACTGAGGCCAAGTTACTCCTTGTTGCTGATCAACTCTCTAGGCTGTATTGAACGATTACCCATCTTTTGGAAATTATGTGCCGACTTGAAGAATGCCCTGATAACAACCAAACCTCGCGTACCTATTCGGTTATGTCCAAACTGACCACTTGCTCGGTATCATTCTTACTGAGAGGTCGAGAGAACTGCCCCATACTAATCCTCAACCACTCCTGTTCGGACGAGTCCATGCTTGTTGGGTACTCCTGATCGGCTACCAAATCGGCTCGTACTATCTTGTCTGCATCTTCCAATGGTATTACTAATGCATCTTTATTACGTATCTAGGACTATATGAAGAATCTGCTGCACTAATTATTATTTTTCTTGAATATTCATTTTTACCATTTGTATACTTTGTACATTACTTCTTTGGGATAATACTCTTTTTATCTTTTCATTTTTAGGTAGGTTGCCCTAAATTTTCGAATATAAATACCTAATGTACATGTCACCATAGGCATCATTAGATTATCATTAATGCACTAGATATTTTTTTTTTTTGTAAACATTGTTTATTTACTCTCATTTCACTCTTATCTTAACTTTTAAGTAAGGTTAAGTAGTGATCGCCTTTAATTAGAATTTTCGAGTTTAAAATTTATAAACCTATATTCTATCTTTAACTCAATTCAACAGGAAAGAGTACCTATCGTTTTATAGCACGAATGAGTATATGGTCGTCTCCACTAGGAATGACTATAAACATTAGTACTAAGTAATCTTCCTTTTATCTAACAAACCAAATTTATGAAGTGATTACTTATTAACACTCTAAATTACTGACTAAACTATACTAATCCACAAACTAATACCACTAACACAATGATTACAAAACAATTACTAATAGCATACTTAACAGACAGACTTGCTTCACTATTTAGCATAATGTCACCATTAATCTTATTCTAATGATTGTTATCTGCAGTGAATCACTAATATGTAAGTATTCTTCTCAGAATTACTTACGTCTAATCTTAATTGTATTTATTAGAATCTTTTTTAAATTAACAGCTAACTCGAATTGCATTAATGATATATAATTTGTCAATCTCCCTAAGAATGTAGCAACTTTCTTAATAATATCTCTACTATCAAAAGTAAGGTATTCCAATGAATTAGATCTATTTAATAGAATTGTCTCTCGACATATTCTATTGAAATTTGGCCTAAGTCAATGTCATGCATTACGTCGTACTTAGATTAATTAAGTTCAATTCATCCGAAATAACAAATATCAGGAAACTACTATTCTATCCACTTAATTATACTAAGCGGATGTAGCAAGTCTTAATGTACTACTCACACAGGATAAACACAATAATATAAATTAACAGAAATCATAATTAAAAAGAAATAGAATAGGGAATCAAGAAAAACCTCTTTTTATACCACTGGAGAAGTCTCACGAATATACAAACAATGAAGTCTCATTGGCTCTCTTGAGTAATTCTGGGAAGAATACGATTTACACTAATGATTGTACAAAAGAAAAACTAAACAAAATACAAAATGGTACAAAGATGGATGAATAGGTGCGTTGTAGGTTAGTGATATGATGTTTGATGTATGATCTAATATCCTTCTCATTTCGTTTGAAAATTGTGGTATATTTATATTCTTCTGATAAAAAGGCTCGAAATACACCACTTCAAGACACCCCCTAGTGTTAAGATATGTTTCATGCATTGGTTCATATGACAAAGTTAAAGAAGAATAATCATATCCATTCTCATCATGCCTATGGCTCGGAAAGTGATTTTCTCGTTGCAAACATTCCACCTCATCACGGTTGTGATGGAGGGTATGATCATCCTTCTAAGATAGAGTTACGGCCGTGATGAACAGGTGGAAAAATAGCTTGAGCCTTGATCACTCCCTAGATCACAATTGTGATGGAGGGAGTGATGAGCGCTGTACATTCAAATCTTCTTTTATTACGCCCATGATTGTTCTAAAACTCCTTGTTCTTGTGTAAATTCATCTCCTCTTCACTTTTTCTTGAATAAATATCATTTCCTTGCTCTCGAATTATCTGAAATTGCTATATTACACAGTTTAGTACCAAGAACTTGAGAAATAAACATAATTACGGTCAATTTATGCTTAAATGTACCTAAAAATAGTATAGTGATTTATACTTATCAGGTGGCGAGTAACCTTACCAGATTAACTTGTGTGTCATATCGAGCTGTACCATGAGTTTTTGGAAGTTTCACTGGTATATCATATCCTTTGAAGTTGTTTGTGAGTTTGCTTACTTCTTATTTCATTTTCGTTCTTTCGTAGCTTCCCCATCACCCATTTTAAGCTTTCAGCAAGCTTCGATCCATCCTTACGACTGGCTTGTCTATCCTTAGCTATGGTTCATATCATCTTGGTATTAGAGCAGAGGTTTCTCTAGGTAAGTTGTGTAGAGATTTGGTAGAAGTAGTTGTTTCGTATTTACTTTATTTTGCCCTGTTTCAAACATCCAAAAACAAAGTAGGTTCAGTGTTGGTGAGTTATTCGTTGGTGTTGTTACTATGTTATAACATAGTAGACTGTTAGTGTATATAATGTATTGTATTGTCAAATTTGGAGAAAATGATGTTAATTGTAGCATAGAGTTGAAGATTGAAGTTGATTTTGCAGAGAAAAATGATAGACCCAAGTGTTAATGCTGGTATTAGGGAAGATAACAGTAGTGTTGTTCACCATGATCGATAATCTCAAGGTACCCCTAGAAGTATAGATGAGAGACTTAATGAAGTGGTTAACCTCTTAGTGGACTTAACTCGAGCAGTTCATGCATTGGCTTATAGACCTATTGAAGTTGCGCATAACACCCCATAAGCTACCTGACATGCTAGAGGTCAGAACCCAGCTTGACAAGTTCAAGGTGGAGGAGTAGGTAGATAAGTGAGAAGAAGGATTGACTTAGGAGATCTGGATAAAGAGGACGAGGAAGAGTATAATGAAGAAGAAGAATGAGCTCGAGCATCTCGAGCATCCAACTATATGAAGCTTCAGATTCCGAGCTTTAATGGGTTTGGAAGTCTAGATGATTATTTGGATTGGGAGGAAAAGGTGGAGCATGTTTTTTATTATTACTGATATGAAGATTACAGGAAAGTAAGAATTGCTGCTATTGAGTTCTTTGGATATGCTGCTATATGGTAGAAGAACTTTCAGGTCATAAGGAGATAAGAAGGATACAAAGAGATCAATACTTAGCCTGAGATGAAGAGAATACTTAGAAATAGGTTTGTGTGGGATACCTATCTATAAGACACTTTCATTCGGCTTCAAGAGCTGAGATAAAGAGGCAGAACTATCGATGAGTATGTTCAAGAGTTCCAAATGCTTATGATTCACTGTGAAGTGGAGTAGCCATTCGGATAAATAGTTTCTAGGTTCCTAACTAGTTTGAGGAATGATATACGAGATATTGTAGAACTCTAACAATTTACCACAATGGATGAGGCTATACGGATAGCCCAGCGAGTAGAGAGGTAGAGAAGAAGTAGAGTGCCTATTCGACCTTTAAGAGCCGGATTGGTCGTCCAAGCCAACTAGGTTAGGGAAGTCATTGAGCTCAATCAAGTATCGAGTTGATCAGGAATGTAAGTGTTTAAGCCAAGCAGAAGGGTTGACTTGACAGTGATGTGCCGACCCAGACATATGAGAAAGGATAAGGATTTGGAAGGAAGATGAGCTAGATCAAATGTTTCAAATGTCAGGGGGTTAGACATATGGCTACTCAATGTTTGAACCAAAGGACTATGGTCATCAAGGGAGACACCCTGAAGCTTGAAATGGATAGTACTTGTCACGCCCCGAAGTGGCAGAGTCGTAACAGCCCCGCCGTGTAAACCACCCTAAGATAGAAGTTGGCCTCACAACCGCTATCCTAGACCTGATCTACACAAGGCGTCCACAACTAACCCGCTTTGAAGTAGACAATTTGTAATTTAAATAAATCGTTTACCTATAAAAGTGAGGAATTATATATATATGTTATCATTCAATAATTGCAGTTAAAGTTTACAACATTTCTCTATAGTATATTCCCTAGTTATTACATCACTCAGAAATGAAAAATAATTCTAAAATAAAAACTTAGACCTTAAAATATGTGTTTATTCTTCAATGTTTTTCCTCACTCCCCAGGATCCAGCAGTTGCTAGCTTCAGAGTCTTTGTTTGCCGCTTCTTAGCCAGCACCTGCACGATGTCTATAGGGATGTGAGCAACCACAGCTCAGTAAGTTAGGACGGAGGACTTAAAACTATACCATACACACAACAAGGTTTTCAATCATTTATTAGTTGCAATGCATGTGCAAGCAAATGCCATTGCACGACGTTGTCCGGCCTGTTGTGAGTTAGAGAAATTGCACCCGCTCTAATCCGGGTTGAGGAGTTACCGTTAATGCAACAGCTCACGACCAAACCCAGGCTTGTGTAATGGAGACCTTGCTCCTCCCGCGACTACCTTCGAACCACTGTCTTCATCCCCGCCGCGACCTCCTCTCCTGTCACTTAGTTCGACTGAGGATGAAGAAGGGACCATTTTGCAATCCTGCGCTATCCCTTCCGAAGGGGTCGGTATTTGGCCGGAGAGTCCTAAATCCCCTAACGGGTTGCCATGCATGTTCGATTATGATTACTGGTCGTATATTTGATTAAGTCCAATTTAGGGTGATCAATCATTACATACAATTCATACAATATGCGCCAAGGCAACAAACATAATCATAGCATCACCCATAATCAAGCATATGCACGCATTCAACTATCTAACAAGCACAATCAAGCATAATCTTAAGCCTCCAAAATACAGCAGCGTATTAATCCCAACTTACCTCGACTCTTCGCTCGCTCACTCGAGGTCCGATTTGCTCAGGCCATCGCCGGTTATCCCTATAACACGAACGTGGTTTCAGCTTTTCATATAACTGTTATAGGTTCGTTTTATCCTATAATGCTTATTGTTAGGTTTTGTTTACGGTTTAATATACCTAATTATCTAGGTATTAAGTCTTTTACAATTATTCTAGGTTTGGGGTTAGGTTCAGGTTCGGTTTTCGCATCGATTTCTAAACCAGGTTTTTAGTTCGATTTTTAAGTAGCGTTTTATATTCCAACCCTAGAAATTAGTTTCAACCCATAATGTGAAATTAATCACATTATTTCCCGACAACCTAAATACCATCATTACCCTTTGTCAGTGTTTATTTTACTCGGTACACTTAAATCCATATCAGTGTACCGAATTCACTCCTAATGTAACAAATTTTTACATTTTTCATATAATTCTATAAATTCAAGTTTCCTATCAGATTTATTGTGCATTTTTATTATTCTCAAAATATCAATTTTTATTATAATATTTTCTATTTATTATATTTTCAATAATTACACATTATGCATTATTGCATATCATGCACATAATGCATTTCTAATATTTCTATTACCCTAATTACCATCTCTAAACACCAATTATTATTTCAAAATGTATAAATCCATCCTAGATCAGGTTTTACACCTAATTATTCTAATTTACAAAATTAACTCATAATTTACTATGTTTTTCTATTACTAATTTACTACATAATTAACCTAATAATTATATCTAACACCCTAAATGCTATAAGTATCATAATCCATCAGATCTTAACACCCTAAAACATCTACTTATTCACTAAGTCAGAAATTAATAATTTAATTACTTAATTAATCCTAAATTACCCATTTTATGCCTCATTTTAGGACCTAAAAATTATCTAAAAATTTCGAAAATTAATTTTTGAAAAAGGGCTTCATAGAACTGTTCTATATCATCTGAGTAATCTACACAAAAATTTTGGGCTTGAAACTACACTCCTAAGGTCATTTATTTCTAAATCGAAATGTGCTCGGTTTTGCACGATTTCTTAGGGGCCATATATTACGGGACATAATTTCATCAAAATAATATTTTTCCTACAAACTACATACAAAAATATCCTAGAATAACAAAATTCATGATTTTCTAATCATATTTACAAATATTTACAAGATTCGGGCTGGAAATCGGACTCACTGATTTGGGTGGCTCCGGCCACCGCGGGCCGCCGTGGCCTTGTCGGCCGGCCTGGGCGCTGCCACCACCGTGTGGTGGTGGTGGCCGTCCACTTCCAGCTCCTCGTCTGGTGTGGGTTCCTTTTAAAACCCTTAACTGCACAGTTTTTCTTATTTTTTTTTTATTTTCTGGATTTTCTCTCGAATTTTCAACTCTCTCGAATTTTCAACTCTCTCTAATTTTCTCTGATTTGTATCTGTCCAAATGTGCTCTGTAATTTTTCCTGCTATTTATAGGGCTTTGTGGAATTTATTGTGTATTAAATGGGACAAGATAATTGCCTTATCCCTTGATTTTTGGCTTTTATGTTGTCTTAATTTAATTGGCCGAATTTTTTCTTATTTTTCCCAGCTGCCACGACCCAATTCTGGATGATTCATGATTTTTCCTGATTTTTCTTGATTTTTCCTTAATTAATTATGAATTTTCTTTAAGCATTTAGTATTATTTTAGCACATTTCGCGTATTTTAAGTAATTACGCGTATTTATACTTACATGTATATTCATATATAATACAAATAAATATTCTTAAATATTATTTTGGTCATTCTAAAATTTTTAGTATACATATAATCTATCTCTAGTAATTTATTAGTTATTATATGACGCTTTTTTCCTTTTTGGTAATTAGCAGTTATTATGCTTAAAATTTGAAAATTTTATAGTCTCCTATTTTACTACTTATTTTCTTAAATTTAAGTTTACAGGGTCATTTTTACTGATATCTTGTTAAATAGTTTATAATTTGGGTTTGATCGGATCTCTTAACCGATCGCCCTAAACCTTGAGTTCTAAGTTCAATCCTACGGTTACTTGGCTGAACTTTGGGGCTTACAGTACTAATGAGGAACTCGAGGAAGAGACTCTTGCCGAGAAAGAAACTACTTAGGAGAATAAACTGATCGAAGAGGATGTGTTTGTCAAGGACTTAGATCAGTTGATCCTAGTTATTTGAAGTGTAATGAGCTTGGAACCCTCACACGAGGAGGAGCAGAGAGATAACTTGTTCCATATCACATAAAAGGTGAATGACTAGTTGTATATATTCATTGTAAATAGTGGTAGTCGCACCAATGTGGCATCAACTGATTTGGTCATGAAGTTGAAGTTGTTGACTATCGTGCATCTGAAGCCGTAAAAGTTATATTGGTTGAATGAGAAGGGAACACTACATACATTCGGCAACTACTATTGTTGATCACAATTGGAAATTACTCCAACGAAATTCTTTACAATGCACAGCTTATGTACACATCACACATATTACTTAGTCAACTGTAGCTTTTTGATCAATAGGTTATACATGATGGGTACAGGAATACCTATGTGTTCAAGAAGGATGGAAGGAAGATCACGCTGAACTCGATGCCGCTAAGTTAAGTTAACAAATTGAAGCAAAACTTGCTTGAGGATTGAAGAAGACTCTGATGATGAGTAGAGCTAAGCTTCAAGAGGCTATTAGAGCCAACACGCCGACCTTCATGTTGGTCAGGCGACTATTAGAGTTGAGGGAGGAGGGTGAACTACCTTTAGAAGTACGAAATTTGCTAAATGAATATGCTGACCTATTTCTTGAGTAGTTGTCTAAGGGGTTACCCCTGTCTGAGGTATAAAACATTGTATTGACTTAATAGTCGGTACCACCCTATTGAATAAGTTAGCTTATTGGATGAATCTCGAATAGGCTTTTGAGCTCCAACAACAAGTCAATGAACTACAGGAAAGAGGGTATGTAAGGGAGAGTCTCAACCCTTATGTTATTTCGGCGCTTCTAGTGCTGAAAAAGGATGGTACTTGGCGGATATATGTTGATAGCCAAGCCGTAAACAAAATTAAGATCAAATATAGGTATCCGATCCTTAGTTTGGATGACATGCAGGATCAATTGAGTGGAGCTAAGATCATCATCAAGACTTGATTTGAAGTCTGGTTACCATCAAATTCACATGAGGCTAGGAGATGAGTGGAAAACTGCATTCAAAACTCAATATGGACTCTATGAGTCGATGGTTATGCCATTTGGCTTGTCGAACACTCTGAGCACTTTCATACTACTAATAAACCATGTACTAAGAAATTTGATAGGAAAGTATGTAGTGGTATACTTTGACGATATCCTGGTGTATAGTATTGATATGTCGAGTCACTGTAAACATCTCCATATCGTTATTGGATGTCCTCCATACTGAGAGGTTATTCGACAATCTTAAGAAATGTTACTTTTGTCAAGAGGAAGTGGTATTCGTAGGTTACATAGTAAGTAGAGGAGGCTTATGAGTAGATGATGAGAAGATCCGAGTAATCGTCGAATGGTCAACTCCAACTACATGTGCCAAGGTGAGAAGTTTCCATGAATTGACATCCTTTTATAAAAGGTTTATAAGGAATTTCAACACTATAGCTACATTCCTTATCGAGCTGGCGAAGAGGAACATCGAATTTAAATGGGGAGAAAAGGAGGAAAGGAGTTTTGTTGAAGTAAAGGAAAAACTGACTTTCGTACCTATACTATCTTTACCTGATTTCGAGAAAATATTTGAGCTGGAATATGATACCTCAAACATTGGTATAGGCGTTGTCCTGATATAGGAAGGTCGGCCAATTGCTTATTGCAATAAGATGCTCAAAGGACCTCAACTGAACTGTTCTGTATATGACAAAGAGCTCTTAGCACTCATCTGAGCACTCCAAGTATGGCAAAATTATTTATTGCCGAGAGAGTTTGTTATCTATATCTACCATGATTCCCTAAGGTACCTCTAAAGTCAGACCAAGTTGTTGGAGCAGTAGGTGAAGTGGGTTGAGTTCCTTAAGTGTTTCAATTTTGTAATAAATACAAACAAGGGAAGAACAACATGGTTGTAGATGTTTTTTTAAGAAGACATGTGCTCCTGACCAAATTGTAAACTAAATTGTTTAGGTTTGCGAGTATCAAGGAACAATATTTTGAGGATCCACACTTCAAGCCCATACTTGAGTGTTGTGCTGATGGAAGAACAGTGGACGAGTATCATATGGAAGATGGATACTTATTCCGAAGAGGGAAATTATATGTGCCAACCCATTCACTAAGAGAGTTACTGACCAGGAAAGGTTATAGTGGAGGAATCTCCGAGCATTTTGGAGAAAAAAGAACATATGAGTTGCTGAGTGAACGATTCTCTTGGCCGAGAATGAGGTGAGATGTACACCGAATTGTTGGCCAAGAGTCAAATCGAATAAGGGAAAGCAATTCCTTTGCTTATCCCAATGAAACCATGGATTAAGTCGAGCATGAACTTTGTTTTCGGATTACCAAGAATAGCTCGAGGCAAATATTCCGTAATAGTTGTCATAGATAGATTTAGAAAGATGACACACTTTATGCCTTGCTTTAAGACTAATGATGCTTCGACTATTGCTTTTCTTTTCTTGTAGTACATTGTTTGGTCATACAGCGTGTCAAGAAGTGTAGTATTAGACAGAGACCCAAAGTTTTCAAGCCATTTTTAGGGAACCCTATAGCATTGAATAGGGACCAAACTACCATTCAATACTTCTTGTTACCCTTAAATTGATAGTCAAATAGAGGTAGTTAATTGTACTTTGGAATCATTACTCCGAGCTACAGTAGGCAAAAACTTAGCTGACTAGGACGTCTATTTGCTTATGGTCAAATTTGCTTACAAATGAAATTGTCTATGGTTTTAATCCTAAGTTGCCCTTCGATCACACCCCTATACTTGTGTCTAAGCAAGAAGAACCTAATGTGAGAGTTTGAGAATAGCCCCTATAACACATTTATGACAAAGTTACTTGGCAAATCGACTAAATTGCTAGAAGAATGAGAGATAAGGCCAAAGGTAAGATGATGAGACAATTTTAGCTTAGAGACTTGGTATGGTTGTACTTTAGCAAGGAAAG
The DNA here is from genome assembly GCA_024138015.1 of Lumnitzera littorea. NCBI lineage: Eukaryota > Viridiplantae > Streptophyta > Magnoliopsida > Myrtales > Combretaceae > Lumnitzera > Lumnitzera littorea. Next base: position 89,657,626 of record JAMXBB010000004.1, on the reverse strand, counting down.
GTTTCTAAGCAAGAGGAGGAACAAGCTATTTACACGGGCTAAAGGACCCTTCAAAATCCTTTAGAAGATCAATTATAATGCCTACAGATTGGAGCTTCTCGAAGATTATGGGGTTTCAAACACCTTCAACATTGCCAACCTCAATTTATATTACCTTGACAGAGAACCAAACGAAGACCAATCAGATTTGATCCCAAATTCAAATTAACCTGGAGGGAACGATAGAAATTAGGTTACTGGGTCCTTAACTTGCAGCCAAGCTCGAGGACTAGATGGACTAGTGAGGCAAATCCTTTTGCTCTAGTCAACTCCTACTGAGGCCGAGTTACTCCTCGCTGCTGATTAAGGAATGATTGTCCATCTCTTAGAAATTGTGTACCTACTTAAAGAATGCCTTAACAGCAAGCAAACCTCGTACACCTACTCGGTCATGTTCAAGCCAACCACTTTCTTGGCATCATTCTTACTGAGAGGCCGAGAGAGCTGCCCCGTACTAATCCTCAGCTACTCTTGTTTGGATGAGTCCATGCCTACTCAGCCACCTAACTGGCTTGCATTATTTTGTTTGCATTTTCTAACAGCATCATTAATGCATCTTTATCATGTGTCTAGGACCACATGAAAAATCTTCTACACTAATCATTATTTCTCTTGAATATTTATTTTTACCCTTTATATACTTTATACATTACTTCTTTAGGACAATATACTTTTTGTCCTTTTCTTTTTGAGCAGGTTGTCCTAAATTCTCAAGTATAAATACCTAATGTACATTTAGCCGCAGGCATCATCAAATTATCATTAATGCACTGGATATCTTCTTTTTGTAAATATTGTTTGTTTACTCTCATTTTACTCTTATTCTAACCTTTAAGCAAGGTTGGGTGGTGAGTAACCTTACTAGACTATCTCGTACGTCATATTAAGCTGTGCCGTGAGTCCTCGGAAGTTCCACTGGTGTATTATATCCTTCGGACTTGTTCATGGGTTTACTGACTTCTCATTTCATTTCCGTTCTTTTGTGTGCTTCCTTATCACCCATTTCAAGCTTTCAACAAGCTTGGATCTATCCTTGTAACCGCCTTTGTCTGTCCTTAGCCGTGGTTTGCATCATATGTATTGCAAGTTCAAGATAAGAGTTGTTTGGCTGTATAGAATTCTTCATGTACTTCCTTTCCTTTGTTCGATATGGATACTTCATGTAATAATACATCAGTTTCTTTGGAATTGCTTTATGCTAGACTTTGTCATAGTTCACTTTCAAAGTTACAACATTTAGACAATTGTAAGCATCTTGGTGTGCAACAATTGTGTTGTGATGTTTGTCATAAAGCAAAAGTGCATAGGTTGCTTTTTGAGAGAAGTCTTATTGTTGTAAAATATGCTTTTGAGCTCTTTCATTTAGATGTTTGGGGTCCTTACAAAGTTACTTCTGTTTCTAGTGCTTCTTTTTTCTTGATCGTGGTTGATGATTATACTAAGTCCACTTAGACATTTTTACTCCAACACAAGAGTTAAGTATGATTTGTCCTTCACAAATTTCTCTCTTATGTTAAAAATCATTTCAATATCATTCCCAAGTATGTTCACATAGATAATGGCACTCAATTCATATCTATTGCTTGTCGAACTCTTTTTGATTCTCTTGGTATAGTACATCAGCACACTATGACCTATACTCTTAAACAAAATGGTCAAGTTGAAAGGAAACATAGGCATTTGTTGGATACTGCACAAGCTTTGTGTCTTAATGCTCGTTTGCTTAAAGAATTATAGGGAAAATGTGTTTTAATAGGTAGATATTTGATAAATCGAATGCTTATGTCCAACATGGGATGGAAAACTCCTTTCGAAAAACTCTTTGGACATCTACCTTCTTATACTCACTTATGAGTCATGGGTTGCTTATGCTATGCTGTCAAACACCTTGTTCCATGAGATAAACTTGAACAATGAGGCCTTAAATGCATCTTTATCCTTATGTTAAAAAAGGTTATAAACTCTATGATCTATTCAAAAAAGTTGTTCTTGTTTCTAGGGATGTTGTATTCTTTGAAGTGAATTTTCCCTTTAAACACTCCAATTCAAACACACATGAATCTTTCCCTTCTATTTCTTTTAAGTCTCCTAGTTTATGTCCTGCTTTTCATCCTTGTTCTTTTCCTTCTTCTTCTTCTCTCGAGAACATTGCCATTCCTGAGTTGTCATCAACCGAGTCATCATTGCCTCAATTATCTAATTAGTCTTCCACTAGTCCATCTTTTCCTTCCTTAAATATTGCTCCTATTGTTCTTGTTTTATCCTCTGTCTTAGCCCTATAACTAGAAGTTTGGATTTGATACGTAAAATTTATGATGATTGGATAAAGTATTTGATTGAGGCTAAATTATACGAGGAAGCTAGGAATATTAGTAAAAGTGATCTCGTAAGCTTGAATTTAAGAATATAAGTAATAAAATAATAAAATATTATAATATTAAATTATAAGCATATTACCTGTTATTTATTGGAAATGCGTAAAACGAGTTTCAATAACTAATGAACCAGTAAAAATAAATTATATGCATACTAAAAATCATAAAATAGCATAAATAATATTTAGGAGTATTTACTTATATGTAAAAATACCCGAAATATACTAAATTAATGCTAAATAATTAAATAAAATTACAAAAAAAAAATATATAAAAAGCATGGAATTGTCTAGATTTAGGTTGTAGCATGCTAGGATTAAGAAGAAAAAAAAATTAACCAATTAAATTAGGACAAATAAAAAGTGAAATGGAAGAGGGTAAGGGTAAATGTTAATCAAAAAATAAAAGAAAAAAATCAAGGCAGGTCTATAAATAGCTCAAACTCCAACTGGAACTCATTTAGTCAGTTAGAAATCAAAGAAAATTTGAGAGAAATTAGAAAGGGAAAGTTAGGGTTTTTTATAAAAAATAGCAAATTTAGTGTGCAATTAGGGCTTAGAGATGAAGCCTATGATCAACGACTACTTGAAAACAAACGGCCACACTACCACACCCTCCCCCTTACCCATTGCTACCAACATACCTAAGGCCACTACTGGTGGTTGAAAGTTGATCGGACAGGTGAGTTTGATTTCAAATTGAATCTTGTGTAATTTATTTAAATTATTATTATGAAATTTGATATTTTGAGGTTTATATATATATAGATTTAGGAAAAAATATTGGTTTGATGAAATTATGTCTGAAAATATACAATACTTAAAAAATTTTCCAAACTTGATTTTATTTTGATTTAGAAATAAATAGTCTTAATAGTGTAGTTTTAAGCTCAATTTTTTTGTGTAAGCTATTTAGAGGATGTAAAGTAGTGTTATGAAGAGATTTTTTAGAGATAAATTTTTGAAATTTTTAAATATCTTTTAAGCCTTAAAATGATGTATAAAATGGGTAATTTTAGGCTAATTTAGTAATTAAATAGATAATTATTGATTTAGTGTATAATTATGTGTTTTAAGATGTCATTATCTAATATAGTATAATAATTGTAGTATTTAGAGTATTAGATGTGATTATTATGTGTATTATGCAGTAAATATATGTAAATTGATAATATGTGAAATTGTATTAATAATAAATAGAAAATATTAAGTTAAAATTGGTACTATAATAATAATAATATAAATATATAATAAATCTAGTATGAAACTTAGATTTCGGTAATTACATGAAAAATGCAATTTTTTTTTTACATCGGAAGTAAATTCGATAGTTAAATGAAGACTAGAATGTATCGTATAAATTAGAATACTGGTTAAGGGCCAAAAAAGATATTTAGAATACCTGAGTATAATGTGATTAATTTCACATTATAGTTTGGAATGCATTCTTAGGATTTTACATATAACACTCGTAGTAAAAAAAAAAAAAAATTGATTGGAAGCAGATTCCGAAACTAGCCTAGAATAAGATCGATAATAAGTAATATATATATTGGGAAAATTAGGTCAAATCATAATTTAAAGTCTATATGTCGTAAGAGTACTTATATTATAGAACATACAGAAACAAGTTGACCAGTGGCAAGTCGAGTGAGTGAACTGAGGATTTTAGGTAAGTTGGGTTCAATATTGTTGTATTTTTGAGTACTATTTTAAAGTATTCGAAGGTTTAGGATTGTATGTAATTATGCCTGTATGTAGTTGTATGTGCACGTGCTTGTATGTATTTGATTTTGTGTTGAAAATTTATGTTGTGTTTTGGTGATTATGTGAAATGAGTGGTGTGACATTGTTTGATCACCCTAAATCGAACTTAATTATAACTGATCTAAATGCCTTAACTAGACATACATTGCAATCCTTTAAGGGACAGTTAGGATTCTTTAGCCAAATACTAATACCTTAAAAAAAGATAGCGTTGGATAGTATAATGGTTTTTTCTTTATTTTTAGCCGAACTAAGTGATAAAAGATGAGATCGCGGTAAAGATAAGGGCAATGGTTTAAAGAATAGTCATGGGTGGAGCGGTGTCTCAATTGTACAAACTTGGATTTGATTGTGAGCCTATTACATAAATATGAAAACTTTTTAACCCAGATTAGAGCAAGTGAAATTACTTTAATTTTACAGCAGACCGGATTACGTTATGTGATGGCATTTATATGTTGCATTGCATATAATTAATTATTTGAAAACCCCGTTTGTGTTTGTTATACATTCTTAAGTCAAATCTTGACATGAGTTGTGGTTACTCATATCTTTATAGATTTTGTTGCAGGTACTGACTAAGATGCTGTGTTATAACTATCCCCAGGCTAGTTTATTTTTGAAGTGCTATGGGGGAGTAAGGATCAAGTTAATTAATACAACCGAGTCTTCTAGAGTTTTATTACTAACTCTTAGGTCTTTGGGCTGATTGTGTAATATGTTACTTATTAGACTACTGAAGCATGTAGAATTTCTTGGGATTATAAGACAATATAAATATAATTACGTATATATGACTTAAAGTTTTTGGCTTTTTATGTAAATTTTAGCAGTAATTTTAATTGAGATGTTTACTTCAAAGTGAGGAGTCGTGGGCACCTTATGTAAATCATATCTATAACAGTGATTATGAGGTCAGTTACTATCATAGGTTGGTTTATATGGTAGAATTGTTTTAATTTCACCATTTCTGGGTGTAACAATTCTCAATCAGCATCGGAGCGTAGTTTTAATGAAGTCACTTTAAAGCATCATAATTTAAAAGAAATAAATATCATAGGAACATAGTGAAAGTGAGCAGTATTAAGTGAGCAATAAAAGATATATTAAGCATAATAAAGTAGAAGTAAGTATAATATTTAGTATATTGAATGTTAATTGATCCTAAGTTTAATTACAGAGTCGAAGGAGAGAGTTGATACTTAGTTAGGTATGTTTTAGTTGGGATGGTGAAGAGTCCCTCATTGACTATAGAGTTAAGATACAACGATTGCTATTAGAGCTAACTGATTGGAATATATTTAAGACCGTTGATGAGATCATTGATAAATTTCATGACGAAATGTGCTATAGTTGGCAAGATTGTTGGGTGTAGATGGAGATGAGTTTAAGGCCTTAATACAATTAGTATATTATCATAGTAGCCTTCGAGCAGAGGTTTTTGGAGAGAAAAGGAATCATATCTTTAATGATGCCTTTGAGATACTTTCCAGCTAGGTTAGAAGAGGGGAGACCTTACCCAGCTAGCATCACCTACATTTTTATTGGAGTCCCACATAATCCTAGACGTTATCCATAAGGGATCATTGATTGGTTTCCTCATTTTCTAGAACCAATTGAAGAAGGCATAGAAATACCTTTGGAACTAAATGAACTTAATCTAGAACCTGTGATGCAAGGACTACTACAAGAAAATCCACTACCCATAGAACCACAAGAGGCAACCCATTTAAATATAAAGACTAGTCATCAAGAGGATAGGGCTAATATTGAGGAGGATCGTAAAGAGGAAGAATCTAAGGAGAAAGAACTCGAAGAGGAGGAACAAAGGATGGAAAGCGATAATGAATTTGGTGCAAATATGCATGCTATAGTCATGCAGGCTATAGTTAATGTTGAGATAGCAAGGATAGGAAATGGACCAGGAGAATAGGTAGAGATAGGACTTGTGTAGAAAAAAGAAGTAAAACCTAAGGGAATAGGAAATGGTGATGCTGTTGAGTTTGAGTATGATGAGGTACAGGAAGCGATTGTGATTCCTAAGAGCCTAGAGGTAATATCATTAAGTTCTGAATCTGTAAGTGAGGAGGAAGGTAACATGGCGAGTGGACATATGGAGTAGGTTCCCTTTGATCAGGTAACTGCCACAGATAACTTTGACGAGGATTAGATACAGTTGGTTGACTTGTTAGTTAGATCCTTAGGTGTGATGTAGTAGAAATTTTAATTGAAATTAATGTATCTTTTGATGTATATTTGACTATTTCCTAACTTTTGATGTATTTTGTAGCTTTTAGATCAAGTTTAGATATTGAAATAACATTTGGTGTAACTAAGTCTGATGTAATCAAGTATAATGTAATCATTTTGTATTGTACAGTTGTAAATATTGAGTTTGTATTAGATTATGTAAGTAGTGATGTAATTGAGTTGTAAATTCTATGTATGTACTCAAAGGTTTATCATTTTATACCTTTTTGTTTCTGAAGTTACAATCAACTATAATGATGTAAAGCCAGAATCAAGTTAATAGTGAAAGTTATATCTATTATGTACATTAATTGAAATGATATTGTTATTACTATTTTACATAAGTACAATTTACATGAATTTAGTAATTTTTAAAATATTTATAAAACTAGGAATTGGATAACTTATAAATAGATATGTATGTAGGTTTATAAGTTATAAGTACTAAGTGAGTATGGTTGAAGCTGGAATGGGAGTCATAATGGAAGAATTGAGGGAAATCAAAACCTTCCATCACAAGTACCATCACCCTCAAGGGGATAAAATAGACATGATATACTCCTACTACCATAAGAGGGTATACCGGTTGGGTAATTACTTGCTAGTATGCATATGATGATGAGGTAGCAAAGAATGTTAATTCAACATCTTATGACTGGAGATAATATGGGAAATAGAGGGCTACAAGTGGCTGAACAAAGAATGGAATGACCACTAGAAGTAAATAAGCTACTTAAGTTTATAAAAACAAATCGTTTTTTTTTTTTTTTTTGAGGGAGAAATGGGTAAGCTAACATTGGCAGATGATTAGCTAGCTTAGTTTGAACGAAGTTTTGAGGCCTTTAAATACTTGAATCCCAAAAGTTAACATATGGTACCTTTTTGTCAAAGTTAGCTACTCAAGTTTGGTGGGACTCAAAAGCGAGATAATTAGGGAATAATATTACTTAGTAGAGGTTTAAGGAAGAGTTTAAGAAAAATACTTCCCTCATAGTGTCCAAAATAAGATGGTGAGAGATTTGTTTGAACCAATGAAAGGAGGTATGAGTGTAATTCAATATGAAACTAAGTTTAATAGACTGTTATAATATGCACCTGATTCATATCAAGATAATGTTGAATTAAAGAAGGATTTGTTCGTTACTAGAATCGACCCTACAATGTATTGTACGTTAGAAGACTGTGGTTTCTCTACTTACAATGACATAGTAAATAAGGCAAGGTAGTTGAAAAATCATTGCATAAGGATGTAGGCAATGTGGAGTCAAAAAGATTAACAAGGGTTATCGACTTAGTTTGTCATTTAAAAGATCATATCTTGAAGCAATTAGTAGTTTTAGACAAAAGAGAAGGAAACTAGTAACTTTAGCTAGTAGCCCAGTGCAATCGGTGCCTAGTTTGAGTTTTTATGATAAGTATTGAAATGTTAAGTGCTACAAGTGAAGTGCTAATCATTTCTCGAGAAACTATGCTCAGCTTAAAGGAAAATATTTTATATATAGAGATCAGAACCATGTGCTACGAGCATGCCTTAAGATGAAACTTGTGAAGTGTAACAAATGTAGTAGAAATCGGCATTTCTCTAAGTATTCTCCACAGTTTGGAAAAAGAGCTAAGAGGATTGGAGATTCTGATAACACAATAGTATTTACTTATGTCTTTGCCATAGAGGATATGGGAAATGAGGAGGATGAAGATTTTGCAGATTAGATGGAGGAGTACTACCATGACGATATTAGGAGATTATGGGGGTCAAAGAAGAAAACGATGAAGGACTTGTGACAGGTACGTACTCAGAGTACTTATTTTTATGATAATTTAAGTGTAAGTTAAATTGAAGTACTTAAATTTTGAGATTATGAATGTAAGTTTAGCTAGTAATCATAGTATTAGTATATTTTAGGGAATGTGCTTATAAATGGACAATCTACTTTTGCATTATTCGATACTAATGCACCTCATTCCTTTATGAGTCAGAAATTTGAGAACGAGAAGTTGATTAGTGTGGTTAAGATTAACATAACTTATAGAGTTAGAACTCTTACTGGGGAGAAGGTAACAACTCAAGAAGTGGTAGACAATGGTAAAATTAAGATTCAGGAGAAGGAGTACCTTATAAGTTTTGTAATATTGCCTTTACAAGGTTATGATATAATAGTGGGAATAGATTAGTTATTTAAGCATAAAGCTATTGCAGAATGTAGAAGTAAAACTTTCAAGACTCTATAGGGGGCTTAGTAGGATTGTTTAAAATTTTCATATCACGTGTACACTTAAGATATGAAAATCACTTTTTAGTCAAAGATTGCAAGACTCTAAATAATTAATCTCTAAAGTTTATAATCTTAAATTTATCAACTCATTGTAAAATATAAATAATTATAGATATCTAATATTTCACAGTTCTTTTGAACCGCAAAGAATCGACATCTCTTACTAAACAATAAGACTAGTTCTAAAATTTAGACTTATTAAAGTTACAAAATCTAAGTATAAGAATAGTAATTACATGTAAGGTTTCAAATCAACTTTACAATCTACCTTCAGATTCTACCTTTTAAGACATCTCAACATTGGTACTCAACGCTTGACTCTTAACCCATGCCCAGTTATGTTTCAACCTATAAAGGAAAACTGTTGGGGAGTAAGCTATATGAGCTTAGTGAGATATCCTTCGTACTATTTTAGTAAGCATGTTATTAAACAATTAATTAACAAACATATGAACGCATGAACAAGTAGTATGTTAAAACATCGGATTTAATGCCTTCCGAGTAAGGGTTGGAGATACATTGACACCAATTACAACCGGGTTCTAATACCTAGGTTTTTAACCATATAATTAAAATTCTGTATTTCATAAAATATGTTTTCCATTTCCAAAATCCAATAGTATACAAATTTTTAAGTCTAGTAGTGAGGTGGCCCCCCATAGTCCACACTCATACCTTATAGAAAAAGATCTTTAGACTTGACCCTTAGCTAGATGGTTGGTGTCTCCAGTACTTAATAAACCCGTGGGCTAGGATAAGTTCATATTGTACGAGTGTACCGTACTAAAATACTTTAATTCAATATATAGAAACAATCCCCGTAAGACCTCTTTTTACCTTCGTATGAGGTGACAATCGAAATAAGTAATGCAATGTATGATTGATTCATGATTCTTTTAATTTAAGATATGCCAAATATAATTAAGTTAAATTATTGGGCCATCAATCAATATTAGCAAACTATTCAAATCGTGCAACAGTCAATCATATAACTAAATCTTCAATTATCATATTTAATAGTATATTGCACAATAATCAAGCAATATCATATACATACATAACCCAAACCCTCATACATCAAGTTATTAATATTTAATTTAGATGCATTAACTATAAGCATAAAACAAGTGTAGAGTTATCGAAAGTACTTACTTGACTAAAGCTGATATGACTCCTAACAATTAATAGGCAGTTTGCCTTCCTAATCGCTATTTCCTGATAAATAGAAATGAAATAAACTTAATGATTATCTAGATGTCGTACTAAATAGCCTAACTAGCTTTTCATCTATCTTATGATTCCCATTTCCGCTTAAGTTTTGAATTTCATATAACATTTTAGTTTTACTTTAAATCTTTACATTTTCATAGTTAGTTCTTAACGAGTTTACATTACTTTATCCTATGGATAACAATATATAGTTTATTTAAGATTATATAAGTTTAGATTATTCAACTATTTGTAAGTTTTGTATTGATATTTTGCCATAACATGATTTAGTTATAGTATTCGTATATAGTAGAATAGATAGTAGTGTAATGATATATATATAAGGTAAAGTAATAGAGTTAGGTAGAACATCTTGAATTTGAATAGATAACTAAATACCTTAGCATTGTCATACTATTGTATCATTCTAAGTTTATATCGTATGTGTATATATATACATATATTCAATTTATTTCCTATAAATACACGATTCTACCTTATTGTTATCATCATCATCATCATTATTATTAGGTGTTATTATCATTATCATTTTATATTTATATATATCGTTATTATATATATGTAAGCATTTCTTCTTTGAAGTGCTTTGATTTTTTAAATACGTGTGTTTATGTATAACATTTTGATCTTTTGAAGAACTTTGTATGTTATAATTGTATCTTATTCGTGTATTATGATATGCATTTGTCGATTTTTCCTTTGTAGGAAATTATATATGTATGCTTGTAAACAATTATGTTTAGTTATTTCTTTATTTAGTTGGAGCTTTATCCTAGTTATTTATTTGTAAAGTCATATTACTTAAATAATGTAATCAATTTACTTGTATTCTTAAGTTTTCTCTAAATCTTAAATCGCGTATAGCTTTTTCGTTCTAACTTTGATATTTATAAATTTATAGTTGATTTTTATCATTTTCGGTCATTGATTTACTCTTTCTTTCTTAAGATGAGGGAGAAATATCTCCATTCTAGAATAAGCTAAGAAATTAACGTATGTTCACGTAGTAAAGTTTGTTTTGGACGTTAGAACCCATATTTTTTAATATGGGCTTAAATTGTTATAAATTTAGTTATTTTGACTTAAAAAATTTATTTATCAATTTTATTTTTTTTTGTATTTTTTTTATATTTTAATTAATTTCTAAATTTTATATTTTCATAATATTTTGTGTTTATGTCCAATTTACGTGTATTTCATTATTTCTTTATATTTAAGCTTAATTTATTAATTTTATTATTTTTAAAATATTTTCCCAATTAATTAATTATCATTATTTTCTAATTATTTTATAGTTTTTGGTTCAATTGGTTATTTTAGTAAATTGCTAACGTTGCACGATTTGGTTGGTTTACGTAATACTTTGTTAAATTTTCTTGATATTTATATTTCTTAAATTTTACATTATTATTAAGAATATTTATATATTATTATATTTAATTAACTAATAAATTATGGGCCTTAATTATGTATTATAAATTTCAGCCCATTATATATGTATGTATATTTTATTCCATTACATTAAATAAGTATATATTGTATATGTATAATTATATATAATTACTTATGTGTTTATGTATATACATATATTCTTAATTAATTTATTATACTTGATATTTTATTATATGTACTTATATTTAGTATCTTGTTATATACACTCATACATATACAGATGTACATAAAGGCTCTTATCTATATTATTATATTTATTGTATTGTTAGATATACTTATACTTAATATATTAGTATATATAGCTATACATATATACATGCTTACATACATATGTCCATACATGTATACATACATATGTATACATATTTATACTTGTACTATACTCTTATAGTATAGTTACAGATAAGGAAGTAGCTATAACGTGAATTGCACAGTGCTCATCAATTATGTACATGTCCATATACATGTACGCGAATTTACACATAATTTTATGCGTATTTTTATACACATATATATACACGTATTTTTATATTTTCTTGGTATATGTCTAAAGAAATCTTAATATATGTAACTCTTATACATATATACATATTTTCGGTTTTATATACATATATATACATATTAAGTATTTTGTATATATATAGGTATTTACGTACATACTATATATTTCTAGTCATATATGTATACATGTAAACCATATATATATGTATATATTTACTCATATACTCATATTTCTAAGGTAGTAATATATGTATACCTATCTATCCATACATATAATAATACATATATATATATATATATATATATATATACATATGAACAAAATCTTAAAAAGAGATGGATTATACGTTCAAAATTAATATATTTACATAAAGCTTCTAAATCCTTACACTTAAATACATACTATATATATCAAGAACAAGATGAAACAAAATATACTAAGAAATTACGTAAAACATACTTTTACATAAAGAATTACTACTAATATTATGTAAAGTAAATATAATTACTTACCTTAATATGTAGTTTAGTGAATAATTCCTCTCTTAATCCATCCTTTTAGTGTTGAAAATTAGATAGCTTAATAATATGGTTGGAAGTAGGGAAGTAGACAAGAAAATGGAGGGGAAATGAGGGAAGAAGATGATGATAATTGTGCGTGTGTGTTTTTCAATTTAAGGGGGAGGGGTTTGTCTTTTCTTTGCAATGATTAGTTAGTAACAATTAGAAAAATACGGAGAAGTCTAGATGCCACTTGGAGTTTATGGTGGAGAAGGAAAAGAAGGGGAAAAGAAAAGGAAAAGAAAAAGAAAAAGTAAAGATAAGAGAATTAAATGCTATTGAGAAGGACATGTTGACTTAGTTAAATGTTAAAATATTATATGTATCATATACGTATACTTGTACTAAATATGTATTTACGTGTAGGTAAAAATACCCAAAATTACTTAAAATACTTGAAATATACTAAATTAATGTTAAATAATCAAAGAAAAATCAAGAAAAAAATAAGGAATTGTTTGGATTTAGGTCGTGGCATGCTAGGATTAAGAAGAAAAAAAAA